>CAJVPV010002521.1:0-12957 GCA_910591835.1 Acaulospora morrowiae
TATGTCCTCTAGGGGACATGGATGTAAAGGGATGTAAATTTTATATGCTAAATACTTTAGGGACCCATCTTTAGTTGTGGGTAAAGATGGATTCCTAAATTAAAGGTGAGGATATAATTCAAATGTTCCTTACTATTAAAAAAAAACTATCTATAAAGGTTTTTTGCAATTTAGACCACTTGATTCAAATGTTTTTTAAATTATATTCCTATTAAAATAATGAATAAATAATTATATTTCTTCAAAAGGAACATAATTGATCTGTGAAATTTTATATGCTAAATAATTTAGGGACTTATCTTTAGTTATGGACTTTTATAGAAGTTAGACCAGAAACCTTTCCTTATGCAATCTTTTTTGCTTCAATCTGTTTTCAGCCTGTGATCATCAGAAAGACCAAAGATCCTATCTTCATACAGCCTAACTAAGTTTAACACTATCTATTATATTTTCTCTATAATAATTAGGATTGGATCGGTCTTGAAAAGACTGATTTTGGACCGGTTTTTTAACCAGTCTACGTGGTTCTCAGTCATCAGTCTTCTGATCAGTTCGGACCGGTTAATATATATGTAGTAGACAAATAAGGTAAGATTTACATATCTACATAAATATATATAAAAAATGGATGTGAATGAACTTCTTGCCTTTACGCCAAGTAATGAAAGTTACGAATCTTCAGATTTTCCAGGTGATAATATCACTGTTGCGAGTTCAAGCAAGTCATGAAATAAAGAAAGGGCTGTAAAGTCAACAGTGTGGGATTATTTTGTAACTAATACACCAGAATTTTCTAATCAACCTGTTTGTAAAAGCTGCAAAACCGTATTCGCAAAAATGACAGGAACCTCAACATTAAGGCGCCATTTGGATTCTCACAAAATTATAGCACCAAAACGAATACAAAAAAAAATGTACAATAATATTTCTCATTCAACAAACGATCAAGAAGAACGTGACGAATTAGTTATAAGATGGATAATATGTGATACACAGCCATTTAGTGTCGTGGAAAACAAAGAGTGGCGAGATATGATTACAAAATTTGATTCACGATATCAATTCCATAATCGACATACTATAAAAGATCGAATAATGGAATTATTTCAAAAAAATAAAGAGAAAGTAAAATTAGTTATGAATCAAATTCCAGGAAAAGTTGCGTTTACCTCAGATATGTGGACTGCGTCAAATGGTTCAGCATTTCTTAACCTTATTATACATTTTGTTGATTCTTCTTGGAAGTTAAAAAATTTCCTTCTTGATATAATCCCAATGGCAATTCGACACACTGGAATCAATATAAGTGATGCAATAATGCAAGTTTTATGCGAATTTGATTTGGCCAAAAAAACTTTGGCTTTAACTACAGATAATGCTTCCTTGATGATCACATGTGGCACATTTATTGCAGAAGAGCTTGAAAGGGAATTTAGCAACCTTAATTTTTCTCACTATCGATGCGCGGCTCATATATTAAATCTTGCAGTTACACAAGGCATTGAATTAATTGATAATTCGATCGTTAAAGTACGATCATTAATGATTTATATTAAAAATTCGCAAATTACAAGAAATGCCTTAAAAGTACTATGTAGAGTAAAAGATATTAATTACCTAGCACCTGAGATTGACGTAAAGACCAGATGGAACTTCACATATTATATGCTAGAAAAGTGGAGACGAATGGAGCCTGCATTGAATTTACTTGCAGTGGATGATCAAACAGTTCGTCAACGATATTTAAATGAGAGCGATCGATCTAATATCAATATAAGTATTAGTTTTTTTTATCATTATACGTATTTTAAAAAAAGTTAATAATTAATTTAAAAAAATTTAATAATTAATTTAAAAAAATTTAATAATTAATTTTAAAAAAAAATAAAGGATATAATGCTCCTTTTAGAGCCGATTGAACGTGCTACACGTCTTCTTTCAGCTTCCAGTTATCCGACGCATGGCGATGTCCGTTTTGTTTTTCTTAGTATCCAGGAATATTTAGTACAATATGTTAATGATACTAATTTTTCCCAGAAGCCAGTAGCGAATGCAATTCATCAAAAGTTAGAAGGATATTGGCCGATATTAGATGAAACTTCGCAGATTTCATCTTTACTTGATCCGCGAACTAAGTTATCAGCATTTAAAGATGAAAACGAAAGAAATAGGGTAATAAATTTAGTATCAAACTTATCAGAATATTCTTTTAATGCATCTCAGCCAGTCACAACAATTATAAAGAATGATCTAATGGATACACGAAATTATTTTCACCAATTACGAGATAATAGTTTATTTTCTAAAAATGTGTCTTTTTCTTCTACACCTGATAACAAGTCAGATTTCCCTTTATTTCTAACAAATCATGTTCAAGATGAGGTAGAAAAATATTTGTCACTATCTTTAGAAGATCAAGTTGATCCATTACTTTGGTGGCAAGTACAACGTCGCGAATATCAAATCCTAAGCCTGATCGCTCGAGATTATTTATCTATTCAAGCAACTAGTGTTGCCTCTGAGCAGGCTTTTTCAGTGGCAGGGCAAACAATTTCGGCTTTAAGAAATAGGTTAGATGAAGAGTCAGCAAGAGCGATTTTATGTTTAAAAAGTTGGATTCACGAAGAAATATGCTAAATATATTAATTTTATGCTTTTGTTGTTATTAAATTACATACTAAAATACAATGTATTGCATGCTTTGCTGTTATTAAATTACATATTTTTTTTTGAAAATTCTAAAACTTTTTTAAAAAAAAAAAATTTTCTATTTATTCGCTTGTTTCACATAATAAAAATTAGCTGAATTTAAAAAATAGTCTGCTAAGAACCGTTTTGGGACCGAGGACCGACCGAATTGAGCCGACAAACATTATAAGACCGGTCTTACTAGGACTGAGACCAGACCAGACCGGACCGATCCAACCCTAATAATAATATATATTATTATAGAAAAAATGCTTTGGGAAAAATAAGTAATTAAAGATAAATATAAAAATATAAAATATTCTAAAGCAAGAATAGTATAAAAAGCATAGTACTTGATAATAGCAGATTAGTAATATAAAGATTATTCTAGAATAGAAGATATTTCAAGAATAAATATTAGTAAAATTGAAAAAAAGGTAATAAAATCTTGGATGAAAATCAAATGCAACAATATAGATATTGGTCAATAGTTTGATAAAAAAATTTTTATATTTATTATTTTTATTAATACTTTTCAAATTGATCAAGCCTAACTATTCAAAAACTTAGTTTTCAAAATTATTTAATATAAAATTCAAGAATATAATATAATTTTAACTAATTATTATATGTGTGAAAGGAAAATTGCATGGTTACATGAGTCTATGCAATAATGATCCTAAAAATAACAAATCTGAGAAAAATGAGATATCTGTAATATATTTCTTTTATTTGATTTATTTGATTTCTTTGATTTATTTAAGATATTTAATATAGTTGAGAAATTAGATATATTAGCGATAGTTTAGATAGTTGAGATAGTTAATATATTTGAAATAATTTTTTGTAATTAGTATGTATATAAGGAGAGCGAAAATATCTAAATAAACAGAACAATAATTGCTTAAAATAACTATTTGTTCCAGCTACTATGCAAATGTATGACATTTGAAGATAAAACTGTGACCATAAAGGACTTTGGAAGAGTTTCAAAGTAATTGTCAGTGTGAATGCTCATTGCTACAACAGGAACTTAGGTATAGTTTGAGTAGACGAATATGCATGCTAACAGATGAAATTGAGTTTATTTTTTTAGAGAAAGAGAAGGATACTCGGACCAAATTATTACGCCTCAGCCTTAAAAACTTAATTAATAGAGAGGACTTTGACCGACCCTCACATATGGTATTAATTAACTTAAATTATTTTAAATTCAAAAAAACCAAATTGTTTTACAAGTTTAGTCTTAAAAATATATCTAAAGAAACATCAAAACTTTATTCAAAATATAAAGTTACTGTATAAACAAGTCTAATTATCTCTTTCAATTGAAACAAATTTTATAATTATATCAAGAATTTTATAAATTTTTTTTATAACACTGACTTGCCTATAGCAAGAGCTTTATTAACATTTACTTATTATATTACAAAGTTTTGTGATATATATTATTTCAATGTTAGAAAATATATAACTATACTAGCTTATATTGCATATATTCTATTCTGCTTCTGCTATTCAGTTACTCTATTTGAGTCTCTGCAGCTTGTTGCCATCTCTAGAGAGAACTAACATGCCTAAGTATTACTAGTATTAACATTAGCTATAATATTATTATAAACATAATTGAATATACTTAAAGGTTTCATTCTAGTTTCCATACATTTGTTGATAATGCATTTTCTGCTATCCTCACTGCCTTCACTGTTGTTTTCTTTATTATTTGTCTATTTTGTTCTATCTCTTTTGTTTTGTTTTATTATCTCTTGGCTTGTCTTTCACTTCTTCATGTATTTGCATCTTTATTTTCATATTTATCTCATTGTACATATTATCGTAAACATGCTTTCTCTTAATATTTCATTAGTCATTTCCTGGTTCCTTGTCCATCATTGTAATGTTATTATTAACTCTTTTAATATTATGCCTTTAACTATCAATTCTGTCCATAATTTTTTTTTGTTGTACTTATGTTTGCTGCCTATTCTTTGACTAGCTTGTCTTTTACTTTTGCATGTTGTATCCCTTTCATGGTTATTGTTTGAGTTATCAGCTTTGATAGTATTATTCTGTTTTTTTTGCATAAAAAAATGTATATGTTGTTCTTAGTTGCCTGATCACATTTGATACACCTGTTGTATATATATGTCTGTTTGTCTAATGTTGTTTCTCTTTATTGTTAACAATTCTTATGCCCATATTTTATTATAGAATAATCAGGTATTGTGGTTTTCATAGTTTATTGATCTTTCAGATAGTTTTGTAAAATGTCTTATTTTTACAGTCTGTTTCCATACTATTTTCTCATGTTCTTCTATTGTGCTGCAATTTCTGTTCAATAAATATCATTCTATGATATATTTCCATTTAAACATATTTCTGATCTCAGTCCTTATGTCCTCTACTATAGGTTTGTTGTTTAACTTATATCTGGTTCCTGTTGCTGTATTGTCCATTATATTATTCTCTTCTCTGATCCAGTTGTATTTTGTTTTCTTTGCTTCTGTCTACCTTTTTGGTATATGTGTTGCTTCTCCTCTTCTTGTGTATAAGCTCTACTGTCAACTCTTTCTATTTGATAGTTTGTTTTATTCTTTCTACTATTCATTATATTTCTTTTTGCTCATGGTACATCTGATAGCCTTTATTGCTATTTTGCTATCTGTAATGATTCTTGTCATACTTTTGTGCGTAATGCATGTCAATGCAATCATTATTGCAATTAGTTCTGCTCTTAGTGCTATTAATCTTCCTTTTAGTTTTATGCCTATACAGTTTGTTTCCTCTTGTATACATACATTGATAACTTTGATCACTATAGTGTGATTACTATTTGCGGTACCTGCATCTGTGTACACTTCTGTTTCCATCCATGTAGCTGTCTGTTTTCTGAATTTGCTGATGGTATTTTTGATACTGGGGTTTGTAAACAGACCTTCTGCTTGGAATTCTTCTGATAGTGCAATCAATACTTCTGTTTTAGGGTCTTTGTTACTGGTTTCTCTTGTTTTTTTTATCATTTCGATACTTGTTGAACATATTAACATCTTTAGTTCACTTCTTATATTTTTAAGAGCTCTTGTATTTTGCTTTGTTTTTGCTACTTGTATACTTATACAGCTTGTGTTCTTTGTGTGAATTGTATATATATTTTCTCTTTTGTCGGCATGTATTCTTCTCATAGCCTTTACATGGTTCTATTGGTGATGCCTGTAGCTGCTGAATATAGTGTCTAAATGTCGTGGTGTCTTGTTTTCTTTTCCTTAGCTTTCCTATTGTTTGCTTTGTTACACTGTTAACCAGCATTCAGTCCCTGTTTTGATTTTTAAGTTCTTTTGATATAAGCTTACATGTTTCGTGCCACACTCTGAATGTGTTTGTTCTGTTATCTGATGTCTTGAGCATTCTTCTCTGTGTATCTGTTGGGTCTATTAATTTCTTTCTTATTTCCTCATAAAATGTTAAGATGTGACCTCCCGCTTTCATGTTGAGTAACTTAATGATGCTGATTCATGTGTTGCATTTAGTTATATCCATGTTGAGGAGTTGTTCTATCTATTTTAATTTTTGACTTCTGAGTTTCTCTCTATTCCTGCCGAATCATTCTCTTCCCATTGTTTCTTCTATAGTTATCAACTTGTGTATATCTTCGTATGTGCTTTCCTTTCTTGCTTCCATTGTAATCCTGATGTTGTATGTTTGGCTGTTCCTCAGAATATCATACGTGAAGTTTTGGTTGTTTCTGAAAAGCTTCAGGCATGTATTCATTACTGATGTTGGTGTTTACGCTCTCTATTGGATGTTCCTTATGTTGGTTTTGGTAATGTACAAGACTATATTGTGATGATCTATAAGTGCTTTTGTGTCTGTTGCATGTTTCTGAAGTTGTCTAGTTTGCAGGTCGAATATGTTATATCCTAGGTGGTTGTGAAAGAGTGTTTGGGGCTATTGTTGCAAAATCTAGTTTGTGTTTCGCTATATGTCTTATTTTTCAGTTTAATTTGTCAACTTCCCTATTTGAGAGTATCATGTCATTGAGAAGATACTCCAGTTTCAGGAACAGCATGTGATTTAGTATATATACTGTCTGTTTGTCTGTTGTTTGCTTTCATCTAAGTTTGTTGAGTATTTGCATCAATCGTTTTTTTAATAACTGCTTTTGGAAGCTTTTACCACCTTTTTTTTGTATCCAGATCCCCAGGTACCTTACTGGGTCATCTGTGTACTTGATATATACCCCACTGAGTTTGATTGTGGGTGGGTTGTCTTGTCCAAACATTATCATGTGTGTTTTATAGGGGTTCGCTTGGATGTCAATCAGATTGTAAAATGACTCTGCTGTTTTTATAATAACCTATATTTCCTCTCTGTTGTTTGCCATCCATGTGATATCATCCATATATGCAGCGACTGATATGTTGGTTCTTTCCACGTGTGTATATGGATTATTATGTGTTGTCTCCTTCGTGATGTATAAATAGTCCTTCATTCTAGATATTCTGGTAATAAGGGGATCGTAATAGATTCTTCCGAGGATTGAGGAGATCATGTCTCCTTGATCGATTTCTCCTAGGACTTCGTAAGGGTCCATGTTCCTGACTATTGTGATGACTGTGTTCCTTCAGTCATTGAAATTTTCGCTTTTCAGATCGATAAAAGTAGTTGATATCTTGAGCCTCTTTAGCGCAGTCTCGAGCATGTTGATGTTGACACTGTCATATGCTTTGGACATGTTTTGAAAGACTATCCAGCATTCTTTATTGTGGAGCTTGGCATTTTCAATTATGCTGTTAACCATTTTGATTGGTTCTCTTGTACTTATCTTGGGTAGTGCTGTCCAGTTGTGTTCAGATAGGATCGGGTGGGCTGTTAGAACTCTTGATAGTCTTAGTATCAGTATTTTTGTGAATATCTTTTTTATGGACTTTAATAATGTAATTGGTCTGACTTTTGATAGATCATTCTTCCAGTCTGATGTCTTGGGAATTGGATATATGGTACCATGTTTCCACTCTGTAGGCATCCTTTTGGTCACTATTACACTGTTGCATATTTTCCTGATTATCTCTGTTGCTTGTGCTCCTAGGTTTTTTAAAGCTTTGTATGGTATTTGTGACGGTCCAGGTGCAGACTTGCTGTTCGCATTTCTTATTACTTTTGTAAGTTCCTTAGTGTTGATCTCGACTATCAGGTCCTTGTAACATTCCGTCTAAACGTGTCTTATTGGCACATATTCATGTATCCATTCTTTGGTGATCACATTGTGCGATCCTGCTTTTGTCCAGTTGGCAAAGTGCTCTTTTACTGTTTGCTTGATTTTTTTTTCATCCAGTATGACTTCTGGTTCCTCTCCTTGTGTAATGATTTTATCAAGTACAATCTGTGTATGCTTATTATTCAAGACGCTATTTATTATTCTTTTTTTATCTGTCTCTAACCAGTTCATTCTCATCCTGAGAGCTGTGCTTATCACCTTCTTCTTGGACTCTGCTAGCAGTGTTTTGTATACGTCCTGCATGGTTTTCCTTGTGTTTTTAACTTCTGCAAGCCATTCGATCATATGGGGGGTATCCATGTTGTGGGTTGACCAATTTGTTCACTGTAAACATTTGTGAGTTTCTGGATTCTTTGCAGTATGTACGTTTTCGTGTTATCTTTAATGAACTTTTTGGCTTCCTGTATGATCTGCAATATATCTATCAAGCCAATTGCATTTGCTGCATTGATTGTTACTTTTTTGTTTCTGCTGTAGCATTTATATTTTTTAACTTTCCTTATATGTTTACTGATTGCCATAAGAATGATGTCTCTTAGTTTGTTTCACTAGGTATTAATATTTATCTGTATATCCATTCTCCAGGTGTTAGCCATCTCTGTGCATTTTTTGTCAATCTCCTTTGTTCATGCCTTTCACTTATGTGATTTGGTTGCAGCCCAGTTGTATTTTATATTTGGTAATCTTTTTCTGTTTGATTGATTATTTGTTTGTATGCAATTCAGGAAAGGTAATATGTGTTATGGTGATCTTGTAATCTGTGTTGTACATCTGCTTAGGTGGGAAGAGAATGTCTATGGTTGTTATTATGCTACTGCCTTTGTTTGTGGTTCATATCTGATCTATTTTACTTCTGCTACATGTCAAGTTCTCCTATATGTATTCTTTTCTAAGCAGGTGTATATTTTTGAATGTATGTATCATTTAACTGTTATTAGATTGTTAATTAATAAGCTGTTGCTGTGCCATCTATTTTTCCTGTCTTTCTTGTTAGGTAAGAATCTATCTAGCGAGAGTCTGTGTACATTATTTAGGTCTTTCCCAAAATGACTTTCCAGTTGTCTTTGTTTGCTTTATCTAGCTATTGTTTATTTCAATTTCAAGTTTTGCTCTTTTTGATGGGACTGCATATAAATATACATTGATTATTTTGAGGTATTTCTTTCTGGAGAATATTAGGTTGAGGCAAATTGCCCTTGCTGCGATAGTTTGTTTTCGTATAATTCTTTTTAGATGTGCGTTTTTATAATTATCCTGATTCCTTTCCTTATCTATTGTATACCAGATGTCCAATATATTATATATAGATCATTTTTTCAGTATTTTTCATTTTGGGCTTTGCTGTTTATTTCCATAGTGATAACTATATCCCAATTATAGACATGCCATTGCATGAATCAGATGCCTCTTTTGCTATTGTTGTTGATTCCTCTTATGTTAGTTGTGGTGACTTTGAGTGATAATGAGTCGATGTTGTGTCACGAGTTTACGTTTGATCGATTTGCTTTACTGCTTTGATCTTTCGTTCTTTGTGATCTATTGTTGTGTTCATGCTCTTCTGAGACTTGTTTGCTCATGCTTGGTTTGTTATTTATTGTTGAAGACTAGTCAAGTCAGGGCAGCTGTTTTGATTTGAAAGATTGTTACTGAAAAGTTCAGCGAACTGTGCCATCATTTCTTTCATTTTGTTGAGTTTTTTGTTGATTCAGCTTTGAGTTGTTTTGATGTCTTCTGTCTCGATTAGTTGTTTTGTTGCAAAAATTGTGGAGTCGGAGGTGGATTTCATGTCTTCTTCCATTTCATCCATGTGTCTATATGCTGCATCTTTTTCTAATATGCTAACTCTTTTCTCTAGTTGACTTATTTGGTGTTGTACTTTTGTTATTGTTTTTTGTATGTGGTGGACGAGGACAAGAAGCTTCCCATTTGAGAGGTGATGCATGTTAATCCCTTGAGTTACATTAGCATAACTTTTGTTGGATCCATTATATCTATACTGGTTTTTGTTGTTATAGTATGTTTCCTCTCAATATGTAGAGAATCTGTTTTTGAAATGTGTCCTGTGTCTTGTGCGAGCATTGTCCGGAGGTTTAACATTGCAGTTTGCGATCATGTGTTGAGTATTTCCACAGTAGTAGCAAAGTTTCGCTGTTCTGGCCACCCATATGAGCTTGTGTCCTTTGAAATCTATGTTGTTTGCTATTGCTTTGGTAAGATCCTCCTGAAAGGTGGAATTTAAACTTGCGAACCTTCTAAATATTTTATTTGTTTGCGATGTGTGATAAGCTTTGGCACCAACTTGTTTCATAATATTACTGAGGTCTTGAGTTGTCATAGAGTCTGGAAACTTGGTTAGTGTAATGCTGAATTTATCTTTTTCTAGTCTTGTTTCTCTTGTACAGTAGTATGGAAACATTCTCATTGTCTTGCCCTCTATTGATACTAATCAATTGTTTATGGCTGTGTTATAGTCCGATTGGTAAGTAAAGGTTACTACCACTGACTTGTGTAATCCTGTTATTTGCATCTGGATATACTCAATAGAACCAAATTTGATAGATCCTGTTACAATATCTTTCTTGAAAAGTGTTGGGGAATATCCCGATTCTGACTAATTTGCAATTAGTTTCGTATATGTTGAGTATCAGTGCTAATCTTGGTTTGAAGTTTTCAAACTCCAAGATTGGATATGTGCATACTTCCTTGGCGTTTGTATAGTTATTGAAAATAGTTGTGATGTTTGGTTCTCCTGTTGGCTCTTTCACTTTGACGTATTTGAGGGAGAACCTACTTGTCATTCTTTCCTGTATAAATCGGATTTTTTCTTGTTTGTCTTGCTCAGGTACTTGGTTAAGTATAAAAAAGACTTTGCCACTGTGAAGTGTGTTCACATTTTTGTTGTTGCTGTTGATGTTGTTAATGCTGTTATTGTTGCCCTGAACTGATGTATCTGGTACTTTTCCTTTTCTTTTCTCAGCATAAGTGAAAGTTCTATTTTTCTCTTCTTTTTTTTTTTCTCTTCTGTTTTGTCTGTACACTCCAGGTTTGTTGTCAGTCTTGTTTCTGGATACTCCTAACTGTTGGTTAGACTATCCTTAGTATCTAAAAGATTTTTTTCCATATTGATGTCAGTTGTATCTGCTTCTAGTATACTCATGGACTTCAGGTGTTTGGGGTTTGAGATATTTGTTTTCTGTATTATATCTCTTTTCTACTGCTGATTGGCATTGGTCTCTTGAATAGGATGATTTTCTTGACAGTTGTTTTTTTAACGATTTTTCCATTGTTCCTTGCAACTTAGTTATCATTATATTTGGGTGTTGTGTCTCTGAGAGAGTTGTGCAGAGTGTGCTGACTAGACATTGTTTAGAATTTTCTAATTTGGTAATTTAATAGAGTAGAAAAGAGAGTTGTTTATAATGCAAGAATTTTATAAATAAATATATTAAAAAAAACTAATATTAATTTAATTTCAAAGATTTTTATACTAATATAAAGAAAAGCTTAAAAATACAGAGGGTGGACATATTATTGCGAACACTTAAAAAAATTTTTTTTAAAAAAATTGTACTTAATAATTTTTTTTTTTTATAATGAAGTTATAAATATATAACTAAAACAATATGTTTATTTAATATCAATATTTTGTTGACCCTCCTTCAGCCGCAATGCAAGCCGCAATTCGTCGTGGCATACTTGCGATCAACCGCTGACACATCAATGGAGATATGTCATTCCAACATTTTTGAACAATTTGATCCAAATCAGTAAGACTTGCGGGTTTAGCTTGAAAAACCTGTTGTTTAACAATGTGCCACAGGTTCTCAATTGGGTTAAGGTCTGGACTTTGAGGTGGCCAGTCCATAACCCGAATTTTATTAGTGTCAAGAAACGCCGTGGTAATCTTCGCGGTGTGTGGGGGCGCGTTATCGTGCTGAAAAATGGGACGGCCACTGTGAGACCAATTAGGAATATTATCGATTTCCGGTAAGAGATATTCTTTAAGTATGTCGACATAGGATGCCGCTGTAAAAAAAATTTAAAAAAAAAATTTAAAAAAAAAATTTAAAAAAAAAATTTTAAAAAAAATTTAGAAAAAAAAAATCGTTTTTTTTTCTTTTCGCTTTCGCTTTTCTGTCTCCATTTTCTGATTCTTTTTTTTCCCACCTTTTTTTTTCATTATTTTTTTCTTCATCATGCCTGCCTATATATATCTCATCCCTACTTTATTTTTTTTTCCTCATCCATCCACCCTTTCTTCCGCTCGTCCATCCACCCTTTCTCCCATTCGTCCACTCTTTCTCTCATTCATCCATCTACCCTTTCCTTTATTCACTATCCACCCTTTTTTTACCTCTTTTTCATTTATTTCTTCATTAATATACATACCCTTTACCGACTTATATAGAGGAACTAGAGAGATGACTTCGAACCAGGAAAAACATCTCCAGTGCATTCGACTTGGACTGTGTTTGATGGTGGTGACTAAACAATCAAGATCCCATTCTTTATTTGGTTCACGCCAGACTTGACAGTTTCGTGCTTATTGAAACTGGGTAAATGTGGACTCGTCACTCCATAATACTCTTTTAAAATCTTTCACAGTCCACTTTTCGTGGTCACGACACTAGACAAGATGTTTTGCAATGTTATCGCTTGAGATAAGTGGTTTTTTACGGGCGATGCAACTTTTCAGCTGCTCCTTATGAAAAGCATGACGAATGGTCTTTTCTGATATCTTTTTTTTTGTTTTTTTATAATAAAGAGAATTCAACTTTACAGCGCATAAACACCGATTCTTGATAGCAAGCTTTTTAAAAATGTCACGGTTAACGGTTAACGATCGCCCAATTCTTTTTGCTCATGATACAGCTGATCCGGTCTTCAAAAACTTGTTAATTACTGAACCCACAGCTAATTTTTTACAACCAACTTGAGCTGCAATAGTACGATAGGAATCATTATTTTTATAGCCATAAATTATGGCTGCTCTC
>CAJVPV010002522.1:0-12957 GCA_910591835.1 Acaulospora morrowiae
GTATTTAGTCGCCAAAATAAACAAGAAAAGTGTTTTAAAAAGAAAAAATAAAACAAGTGGTAGCTTCTGCTCGCTTTGCTGGTTAAGGAACCAGTATTGTTAAGGAAAGTGTATAGACTTTATTATCATAAAAACAAAAAGTTTTTTGAGAACATCTGTTTTTTGGATTGGCAAAAGGATCAGTGGAAAAAGTTTTTTTTTTAATATTAAATATTTATTTAATTTAATAAAAACTTTATAGTATATATATTTGATTTGAAAAATAACTTTACTTAGTATATAAAATAAGTTTTAATAATATAAATTTTTTTTCAAATATAATTACTATTAATAATTAATTCTTTATTATTAAAATATTGTTTTATTTAATATTTTGTTAAATAAATTTTGTTGTCTATGATAATACAAACTTTAAAAAATATATTATTATTAAGATTTTAATATTCAAATTTAATAAAAATTTTATTATAAGTAGAATTTATTATAAAAAATGGGGTTTTTAATATGTAAAATGCTAGGTAAAAATTTATAAAGCCTAATATTTAAATACTTTATATATATTAAATTCATTAAGTAATTGGGAAAACTATTTATACAGTATATCTAAATAAAAAAACGGTTATATTTAGAATAATCAGCATAATTCCAGTTTTGAAAGAATTATTTATATTAATTTTATTGCTCATCAGTGCGTACTCTGTTGTCAGTTTATACTTTAAAATGAGCACTAAATTCAAGGAAATAAATTTAATGGTCGGAGATAATATGGTATTTTGTCGTCCTCATCGTCGTGAGACTTGTCCCGAGTGCGATTTGGATTTTAGTTCGTTAAATTCTCTTCACAAAAGCCTTTTAGAAATAAATGGAAACATTCCTCCGCCGAACGCTGTAGATGAAGGTTTAATAAGAGAAGTTTTGAGAATAAGAGAAGAAGGAAACAAACATTTTAAAGCACAAAACTATCACGAAGCAATTAAATTATATACGATGGCAATCGAATTAGCATTTAAGAGACCAGTGTGGGAGCCGCATGAGATAACAGCGCGAGATGTTTCACTCTGTTTATCCAATAGATCTGCCGCTTATATGGGAATTAATTCTTGGGTAAATGCTTACGTTGACGCAGAGTGGGGAATTAGTATTAGACCTGAATATGTAAAAGGGTATTTTAGAAAAGGCAAGGCCTTAATGGCGATGGGAAGATACGAAGAGGCAATAATGGCATTTGAAAGTGGCTTAGAACTTTCGCCGAAAGATAAAAGTTTAGAAGACCTTCTTAATGAGGCGATAAAATTGAGAGGAAAGGATTGAAAAAATAATTGTTGAAGGATGTATTTTACTATTTTATCAGAAAATAATTATAGACTAGACTAATTAGATAATTTTTCAAGATTGGGAACTTTATTGTAAGATACCTTGAATTTTTTTTTATTAGATAGTTTAAGGTTAATGTATTATAAGTATTTTTTGCTGCAACAAAAATTTTTTTTATCAACTTTAATAGAACATTTTGGATTTTAAATAAAATTAAACTACATTTTTTACGTCTATACTTTTTTATCAATCAAAATTTTTTGAATAATCTTTTCTTATTCCTGTTCAGCATCAGATTTGAAAGTTCCCGAACTACCTACGGCCCAAATTTCCTGTTCTTCCTCCATTTCCTCATCCGTTTCATCACCATTGTTTTTTTGTTGCAATCGTTGTTGTTCTTGAGAAACAAGCTTTGACAACACGCGTCTATGAATGTCAGTAACCGATTTAGCCGCCTGAGTATCAACTGTTGATATATATTTCTGAATTTTTTTGAACCATAAGAATAATATTAATAAATACACAATCAAATATAGAAAACCCCAAAATCAATCATACTTCACATACCTGCATTATAGATTCTCCGTCCAAGAGTTGAAGTACATACAATAAAGCTTGTTCTGCAGCCAATTTCACGGGATTATTTCGATCATTGGTGCATAATATCATTGAAGGAATGATTGCGGAATGATGAGGTCCCAGGATCTAGGAATTAGAATAGGTTTTCTCATTAAAAGTTCTTCTATTATAAAATTATATGCAGAAATTCGTTTAATAATTACTTGTGGATATTTTCTTCCAACAGTTCGAAACACTGTAAGTGCCAAACGTTTTGTTTCACCGGCCAATGTAGCTGGTTCACGAATAGCAATTACCAGTGCTTCCACAAGACGACTTACTACTTGTTCGTTATGATACATTTCAGTGAGTAACATTTTTCCTGCCGCAATTATTGACGTGTCGGCAATGGATGGCTAGTAGACATAAATTTGAAGACGTTAATAGGACGATCAAAGTTGATTATCAAAAAATTCAATCGATCATTTGCCTGGTTATTGGAAGAGCCAACGACTATAATTGTTATTATATCATCAGTTATTTCCAGGTCAATAAAAACTTTTGGATTCTCAGCGAGGATAGCATTTATGATCAAGAGAGAACTTTGTGTTGATGGTCCACCGGTTATTACGTGATGTCTGAACATAATAGATGAATTATATGAAATGATTGATAACGTAAGAAATTATATGAAGTGGTTGGTGATTTTAGGTGACATCAATAAAAAACGTACGTTATAATATGCTCGATATCTTGAGGTGGTATGTGTCTGCTCAGACTACCAAGTAAGCGCGAGGCACCAACCACTGTTCCCTCTGTACGATATGGTCAATGACGTTTATAAGTGTACAATTAACAAAAACAGGATATACCCATTTACCTTTATTGTCACTTAGTCCATCCTTTATTACCCCCAGAACCCCTTTCTTTGAGGCTTCGTTCATATTGTTCCCCGCCTTGTTTACAACGCTTTCCAGTGCATTTAGCATTGCTTCTCGTATACTTGGTTCACTTGTTTTAATTCCCGTCACCAACTCGGCAATAAGAGGGTCGACACGTGTTTGCAATGAAATCAGAATGCCAAGAGCGGAAGCGGCACGCGATCTGACAAGAGTACTTGATGGATCGGTTAATGATTTTATGAATGTTCGTTGAAGTTGAGGTAGGAAAGGTTTCAGGAGAGTAGGAACCTTGGTGAGGAGGAGACTAAATTAACTCAATAGATAAGTAAGAGGGAAATTGTATATGATTCTATCAAGGATTTACTATGAGAGGTTAAAAGCATAATTTTACCCTAAAGTTTGCAAGATAGCTGCTTTCACTTGCGATGGATAACGTTCTCCTATAATACGAATAAGTGGACCAGTAATTTGTGTTACAAATGGCTTAAGTGCGTCAGCTGAAGTCCTTTGGATAAGATCTCCTATTCCTAGGGCAGAATTTTCGCGAATATCTGGGGTACCATACATCAATCCTTGCAAAAATATTGGAAGTATAGGACCAATTCCTTTCGGCAAGCAAAAGCCAGGTAAATCAACACCGGGAACTCCAATAAGTTTCACAGTGCGGCGAACCGGAATCACAAATTGTTCCAATTCGTCTTTTTTAATTGATTTGGTCACAGCATTTAAAGCATTCCATGCTGAAATTACAACATCTTTTTGACGGTCGTCCAAAAGTAAAATTAACACGCGCACCCATTCGGATGTATATCGCGAAAAGTCCATTTTAGTCTCGTTACAAAAAATTGTGACAATATCACATGCTCCAGCCCGTTTGGTGGAATCATCACTTTTAGCTGCTTCAAATAACATCATCATTAAAGTTTGAAGTCCCTCAGCATTATCAATGGAAAGCAACAGTGCTCGTTCGGTTTCTTTAAGCTCTGCAATAGTGTTCTCATCCGATTCCATACCCAGCGATGTCATAAGGGCAGTAAGAATGCTTGTTAATCGTTTGTTGAGAGCAGCACCCGCAACCGTTACCAAAGAAGCAAGAGCTCGAGCATTGAATGAGGATATCGGTACGGCAATTAAATTAGGTATGAGAACCGGAAATACAACATTAGCACGTACTGCCATAATTTCCTTCAATGCTTCTAAAGCGTATGCCGAATCATCTCCCGATTGTAGAGAGTTGAGAAGCGTAGGTAAAATTTCATCAATAGCTTTATCACCAACATTCTGCTGAAGTGTGTCAAAAGCTAATTAAAGGTGTATTGTGGCAAGCAGTAAAAAAAAAACGATAAAAATATGGTTATTAATAATGAGCGAATTCAAATAGATAAATATTTGGGTGTTTGTTACCTTGAGCTGCTGCCTCACGCACTTCTCCGGATTCATCAACCAATGCTTTTCTAATAGCAGGTATAATGGAATCAACGTAGTCAATAACCTGTATTTTTCCAGCAGTGCCCATTATTTCTCTTAATCCGATGCAAACTCCTTGGCGCATATCGGCCTCGACCGATTCTAAACCCTCTTCTAATATTGGAATAATCTCGGAGAGAACACTTTCACCGAGTTTACGAACAAGTTCACCAAGAGTACGAGCGGCTACCTGTCGTCGTTCATAACTTGGACTTGATAAGTTTCGTATGATCATTCCCATCATAACATGAAGTATATCTTTGACTGTACGAGGTGTATTGGAAACTATAGCCTTCCACACGTGTATTGACGCTTGACGAACAATGCCAGAACCTTAAGAGCAAATTAATAAAATGTTGTCATTCACATACAGCAATTAATTAGGTGAGTCTCAAGATATACTTTTTAAAAGAACGTACCATCTTGTCGAACAATATAAATAGCTGCCAGAACCCGGTCCCTCCTCTCTTTTCCAAGAACTTCCAATAGAGCTTTCTTGCCAGCTTCCGTTCCACCAGTTTCTTCTTCATCTTCAGCTTCAATAGTGGTTTTCCCGCTTATTCCAACGATTCGATATAACAGATCGCCCATGAGTTGAACAGAACTATGCCGTATTCTCCAATTATCATCAAACAATCCTCTCTCTAATTCAGGCAGTAAAAGATCAACGGCTTTGGTCGCATAATTCACAACAATCATTCTACCTGCTCTAAGTGATGCATCACGCACATATTCAGATTCATCGGCAAGCCCAGATAAGATCGGTGGAATTGTGCGACCGAGATAAGGTTGAAATCGAATACCAAATGTTGCAGGAAGATATATAAGCAATGAGATAAACCCTTCTCGAACATATGATTTAGAACTTGTGGAGTTTGTTATGATATCGGGCAGAAGGCCATCAAGCCGTTCCATTCCCAGTCCTGCTAATACTTCACTAAGACCTTGAGCCGCACCCTGTCGGTCAACACCGCTAGTGTCTGATTTGAGGGTATGAATAAGTTCATTGACGAGATTGGGGAATTTATCTTCACCGAGTTTTTCTACCATGGTTCCTAATGATTTTGCAGCTGTTGCCCGGGCCTCAGGCACAGGATCAACTAAAACTTCTTTGAGGCAAGGCAAAAGCCGTGGTAAATAAGGAGCAAGATCTTTTACGTCTGTCAAAGATGCCATATTTCCAACTATTTGCGATGACTTTTTCTTAACTTCAGTGCCTCTTTCTCGTAAACCACGTTCTAGGATTGGTATTACCTTAGTAAAAATTATTTTTCAAAAAAGAAAAAGAAAGAAAGTTTAGTAATAAGAAATAACAAATAAATAAAAATTGTCGAATTTAATTAATCTGTATTAAGATAATGTGGCATACCAATGCCAATGATGGAGCATCGATATAATGAACAAATGCTGTTTCCAGTAATGAATCTAATGCAGTATTGGTATTCTTATCCGGATCACTTAGTGCATTAAGTAAAGTTGGAACAAGTGCTTGAATTTCAGGGTTATTTATAACCTCCCCAAAGTGCAATAAGGCTTGATTCGCAGCTGCTTGAACATTTGTGTGTGAATCAGTTAACACACTCGTCAATCTTGGTACTATCGCAGGAAGAGAAATTGACAGTTGCTTGGGTGCACAAAACGCCATTGCTCCTAACAGTTCAACTGACCCTTTTTTCGTTCGCCATTGACGATCCTCCAATCCTTTCAAAAGAGATGGGAGAATAAGTTTAACACAGTGTCCACTAATTTTGCTCATTATTACTCGGGCTGCATCCGAGGTCGCTTCTCGGATATCTGGATGAGAGTCGCCAAAGCATGTTAATAATAACGGTAGAATTTGAATAACATAGGGTTCAAAAAGACGACCCAAACTTTGCGATAGTGTTTCGAAAGCAAATAGAGCTCCTTGGCGGTATTTATAATCTTTTTTATTTTCAACACTCTCTTTCAAAATGCTCATCACATTACAATCCTTTAAAGCTGAAATGCCAGTACCCTTGACTACACCTGCAAGACCATACGCAGCACCCTTTCGTTCTGCATACTTTTCTGAATTGCGAAGTTGATCCAGTAAACGATCAATTAACTTTGGAGAATTATCTTTTGTTAATTTAATCAGGGGTGGTAAACATTCTCCGACTGCCAGTTGAACTGACTCAGACGGTGTTTTTAGTGTCTCAAGGAGTTTCTCGATTACCACAGGAATTCTCGAGTCCGTGGGATTTAAGTGCTTGGACAAGGCTCCAAACCAAATAACAACAGATTCACGAATCCGGTCATGGGTTTCGGTAGGTTCGGCGGGTTGATCCAAATAACCTTCAAACACTGGCATCAATAAATTAACATCCCTGCCACCGTGAATATCAATAGCGGACAAGCCAGCCTAATCGACCAAGACAAATATTTTTGTGCTGAATATAAATGTAGAACATATTACCCAATATTTATAACAATGAGACAAATATTACCTCCAGCATTTTTTGTCGGACTTGAGCGTGGATGTCACCGACAGCTTCTTCAAATATCAAGAATTCAAAGAAGGACTTCAAGTCCGACGAGCTCATATGTGGAGCAAGAGCACCTAAAGCAAGGGCTGATCCTACACGCGCTTCCCATGGATCTTGTTTTTTCAACGATTCTGGTTTTATAATACCAAACTCATCGTATTCTGGCTGAATTGGCTTAGCCTATTTATAATTTTATAATTTCAGTTCAAACATATTTAATTCTAAAAATTTAAATTAATTTATAAATATCAATCACATTTGTTAAGGTACCTTCTCCTTGTAAAGATCAAATATCATTTTAAGCGTACTTTCTATCGAATCCGGAAGCGATCGTGCCGCACTTCCAATAGCTTTAGCCGCGCATGACCTAATATATTGTTCACCATCAACTAAAAGAGGTAAAATTTCAGAGGCATAATTTGGGTCAATATCCATTTCATTATCTTCCCATAAGGAAAGAGCCAATGTTGCATTATTTTCATCGTCGTCATGACACGAAATCCATAATTCACGGGAGAAGTCAATATGCAAGAGGTCTATATACTCTAATGCCTGTAAGCATGCATGACGAACGTAGGTTTCTGCAAAAAGCAATCCTGCAAACAAAGTGTCTATTTCCTCCTGGTTCGCAGTATCTCCGATTGCTTCCCCAAAACTCGTTAAAGTAGTTTTTGCCGTTTTTGCTAATTTTGGATAACTCTTTATTATAAGTTGTAATATTTGAATAATGTCCGTTCTGGGAATTAAAGGAGATGACCCAAGTGCTGAATGGAAAGAAATAATATCTAGGCAAAGTGTAATTTGTTCCATTAAAATTTCTGAATCGCCAGCTTCTTCATTATCTAATCCCACTCCACCTTTCTGAATAACCTGATAAATAAGCGGGAAACAGTACGCAAACGACGAAGTTGGTAACATTGCACGTTCAGTGATGAATCGAAGATGATAAAGTACACGTGAAACAAGATGGCCTAATTTCTCTTGAAGCCACCTTTCAGGAACTTCTTGAACATTCATGGCACGTAGAGTAGCCAATCCAATAGGCATACGAATATTACCAATCTTCTCAGAAGTACAAAGACTAATTTTCAAATAAGTATCAACTCCCTTTTCTCCAATAAGAGAACCACCTTTTTGTACTACTGTATGTAATAGTCTCATAAATTCTACAATATGAGGTCCAACGGCTTCGGCGTTACCATCCACCATGGAGTCTATGATATCTAAACCTTTTAATAATTTCAACCGAGTTTCTTCAACATATTTACGTATCTGAGATTCCTTTGCTAACTGTGAATCCACTTGAGTTTTTTCATCTTTTGTAAGTTTTGGAGCTGATGTATTACCCTTCTTTTTTGCAATTTGCTCACGAACTTCTCGTTCCCATTTCTCGGTTTGATAGCCTTTCCGATTTTGGTCTTCTACCGCATTCCTCTGGTTTCTCTTTAAAACTGGTAGTATTAGAATAAAAATAAATAAATTTATTTTAAGCATATAATGTGATGTCCATAAGAACTAAAGCACATAGATTAATAAATAAATAAATATACCATTAACAAATAGTGTTCCTTCTTCAGTTCTCCATATTCCAATATCTTGAGCGCCAATCTTTTCAAATAGTGAAGCATTTAAACATTCACGACATTGCATAAGAAAAATCGGGACAAACGTATCCGGTGAAATAAAACCAACTGTAGCAATTGCCGACATTGCTGCTTTGTAGAAGTTCCTTGACTTTACCAGTATAGAATTTCAATATCATTAATAATGAAATGGTTTAATATAATCAATGAAAATAATACATACTTTCGTTTCACCTTGTCGTATTACTTCTAGAAGTCGGGTGGAATACTTTTCGACTAATTTTCCGGGATCAAGGTGAGCTCTTTGCACTAATGAGATCCAATTGTATTTTTTGGTGGGCGATACTTATAAACAAAAAATTTCAACATAAGCTGCATGATCTTGCCCATTGTATCCATTTATCAAAAAAAATATGAATAAATTAATTAAAAATATTGAAAGTTCACCAATAGCAGGATGGTGAGCGAAAACGATGAGCTCAACCAGTGAATCTTCAACCACTGATTTCTCCACATTTTTAGAAAATGTAGTAATAGCAGTAAGCACTTTGGAAAGAAGATATGCATTGACAGATGGGTCTAAATGCGCGCTTGTCGAAGCCAGTACAGCTGTAGAATCTTTTGTACATTTCTCAAGCTATGTACAAATAGATAATATACTTAAGTATCACAATCTGATTATTTAATTTTTTTATACAATAATATAATACATACGTTCAATAACCAATTGGTCAATCCTTCACGCATAAATTCACCTACAATATCTGGGCTGAATTGAACGCAATTCTTAAGCGTATCATATGCCTCACGACGAGTCTGATGTAACGTAAACGAGGTAATCATATATATAAAGGCAGTGGCGATAAATACCCTGAAAGTAAGATTATTATTATTCATACAAACTATGAAATTTCCAATTCAAAACGAGATATAAAAGACTACCTGGCATCCATCTTTTTCAAAGCTGTCACATTTTCGTTAATGACAACACCTTCAAGGGATCGAAGAAACCAACTTCCTTCTTCAATTGTATTTAACTTTAAGTATATTTTATCCCACAACAAAAAAGAGGGTTTGGGAGAATTCACCAAGATATTTTGTGTATGCTTCTTTGAACGGATCAACGTATCTAAAATATATATTTATAAAATGACTAATGTATATGTAATGATTAAGTGCATATCGCAATAAAACATACTAATTTCTTCGTTCTTCCAATTTATTGCTCTCCCTTCAATTATAGCTGTAGCAATATATCCTTCAATAGGGCCACCCAAAAAGTTCAGAGGATTTGCTTGAATCTTTTCTAACGTTGATAATAGTGGTGTCAAAGACTGTTGAGTAACATTACAAAGTGATGCAGATGGACTGCCCGCTTCTTCCCAAACAAGACGTCCAATCAAGATAGCCCACGCTTTTCTCACTCCAGTTTTAGCGCTAGATAGTCCATTTACAATAAAATCTGTAACCTTTTCAACAACCTCTTTATCTTTTTCTGCCCTTAGTAAAACTCCTGTGTGTAACTTTAGCGTGCTAATTGCTTTTGACAATGAAGTTTCATTACTTTCTTTGGATACAATAGGTAATAATCCATCAATAACAATTTTAACCACTCCAGGAGATTGATGAATATAACCCAACGCGTGAAAAATGATAGCGCGATGCTCTGGGTTTGAAACCTTTCCTGCAAAAAGTAACAAATTCATAAAGTAAGGGCGTGGCTATATTTAATTTTTAATTTTAATTTTTTTTTAATAAAATCCTACAAACCTCCGCTCATCATTTGAAGAATTTCTTTCACAATATCTACGACGACGGTATCATCACGACTTTTTTCAATCATTATATTCAATAGCTCAGCCGCATCCAACTGTATTACTTTGTTGGTTGACCGAATATGCCCAAGTAAAGATTGTAAAAAGTTCTTCTTCAAAATAATAGATAAATCAAAAGAAAGAGACTTGACAAGACAAATTAGAACTAATTAAGGAGTGATAATAATTTAACAATTAATTTCATTACTCGGGATAAGAAACTTTTAAATAGATAAACAAATAATCATTACCATTGAGCGTAATTTCAGGTGCTCTTAGTAAAAGTTTTTCTAAAGTTGGCATAAGCTTTGTCCGAAAATCTTCCTCCGTCACAATTTGCTTCATAAAATCGTGTAAGGCACCCTATTGCAAGAAGCCGAAACTTATTCAGAATTTGAACCGACCGGCAGTGAGAAAAAATTCTAATGCCTAATTACCGCAGATGTTTTAGTCACGGCCGATTTGGAAGAAGCAATTGCTGTAATATAAAACTGAATGATTTCATCCTATTACAAGAATTAAATTTTTAATTAAGATCACGAGATTATGACTGAAATCATAATATTATTTGAACATATTGAACACACCTTTGCATTTTCAACATATGTCCTGGTACTTCCGCCCTTGAGTCGCAAAGAACAATCTATGACAACACCAAGAAGAATAGCGTTTCGATATGTAGGAATGCAAGATTTTGAACCCGTGATCAAATACGTTATATATGATTGAATGTGCGCAGAGTTCTACAAAAAGAAGAATCAATTAACGACTAAAACAAATATGATACAAAGATACCTGACAACTAAAATAAAATTTTTTTGATACCTTACGAATACAACGCCTTACATCAGTTATGGCACTTTTAGTTACACTTTTCTTTTTTTCAGTTTCATGAACTAGTGAATTTAAAAGTGTTGCTTGCGAATCAATCAGTTTCTTCCAGTAAAGTGATGATTCCTCGGCGAAATTAGACGAAAGCGCAAAGGTGATCAATGCATTTACCCAAGTAAGAAGAACGAATCGAATTGTAGAAGATGTCACATATGTTATGCTAAAAATTCGAGTACGGTATGTTGATTATAAACAATTGATAAAAGATAAATCAAATTTTTTAAATCCGTACCCGTCAGGACTTTTTCGATCAAATTTATCAACTTCTGCAGTGACCATGGGAACGAATTTATTTAAAAATAACTCAGAATTCCAACTATTGAGTTCTTTAAATACATTCAATATGGAAAGACGTGAAGCTCTATCATTATATCTTGCACATGTTAAGAGTAAGAAGTAAAGAAGACGTTCGAGTAATCTATCCGAGAGATCTACAATTTGAGCAAGCCAGTAAGATTCATAGAACTCATGCAAACAAGTAAAAAAAAGTAATATAGGAACCTCCAGCCTTTATTCGAGGTAATAAAGAATGATTCAAGAATTCAAGGCGAGGAGACGTGTTCGAACTTGTAATACTATGTAAAACTCGCGAATTTATGAACTCTGACCATGAAATTTCAGCCGAGCTAAAATCGATAACTTTTGCTGAGTCATCCATCACTAATTTTTTAGGGACGCAGCAATTGAAGAGAAGCTCGAACTTTAAACTAGATAGTTTTTATAGGTAGATATCTGATCCGATAAGATTTATTGTGTTACCACAAAATCGTATGTTACATCTGATATACTGCGCAATGAAAAAAACAACTAAGATTTACAATATATGCAAATAATATACAGTATATGTTTTACAAGAACAGACTTGACTATATCGAAAATTAGAAAATTAAAGTAGATACTTTATAATTTTTTTTTCGTGAAACACTTCTTGAACTGTAGTCTTTATTTAAATAAGTATATTCTATAAACCTTATATTTTAGAAAAATATTGTCTTTTCTGCTAGTACGAACGATAGTACTATGTTATGCTAGTAATATATCTTGAGGATCAGTAATAACAAGTAACTGAAATAATGGGGATTAATCTCTATAATAATATTTCATATGTTTCATTTACAATAGATACAATTGAAGACAGAATTTAATAGGTTAGGTGATTTAAAATTAATAATAGGATTTTATCTTTTATATAAGTTTCATTTACAATAGTTCAAATTAGATTATTCAGTTGCCAATTTATAATTAATTAAATTCAAATTTATTAAAATTTTATTGTTTAATTCAATTTATGCCATTTGGCATTTAAAAAATATAGTATATAACAATTTGGCAATAAAAATATAATATTTGACAAAAAAATATTATTTAAAAATAAAAATTATTTAACAATATATATAAATATTCAACAATAAAAAAAAGAATTATTTGACAATAAAAAATAATAATTTTTTTTTGTTAATACTCAATACATCTAGAATTCAACTAACTTCAAAAAAAAACTATTTGAATATATGCTAAAAATTATATTCTATCATAAGATTTGTTATTAGTAAAAAACAATAGTATTTTTTAATTAATCTATTAAGTATTACTAATTTCAAATAAAATTAAAAAAAATATAAAAACTTTTTTATACCTTCTAGTATTAAACTTGTAAATTTATTTAATAAAATTCTTCAATATCTAACAAATTACCTATTGAAATATCATATCTCTTCTTTTTCAAAAAAAAAAAGAAATGTGTTTTTTTTTAAAAAAATATTAAGATAGAAAAAAAATGGTTTCAATAATCAGTTTTATTAATTCTATTTTATTTAAAATATTTTCTTATCTAAAAGACTATCTAAGAAATTATAATTTGAAAAATAAATAAAATCTTGTTAATTAAAATATGTTTTAATATCTTAAAACTTATGATAGA
>CAJVPV010002523.1:0-12957 GCA_910591835.1 Acaulospora morrowiae
ATGTATTGAGTATATTTTTTATTAATAAAGTTTAATTAGTTTTTAAATTAAATTTTATTTTTTAAAAAAAAAAGTTGATTATAAACTTTTGTTCATCCTCTATTAATACTTGCAATTAATCTAACTTATAGTTAACTATATTAACATTAGTTACTATATTGCTTTAGGTATTATTAGATATAACTTTTTAAATATTTTTAAATAATAATAGTATATTAGTTTTTTAAATGTATTTAGTTTTACTATTAAATAAAAAATATTAGATTTAATAATAATGATCATATAGATCTTTAGAAGAGAGTAAATCATTTGTGTTTTTTTTTTTGAAAAACTATAAAAAAGAAAAAAATTTAAAATTCATATTTTATAAAAGATTTGCTGCTTCCTATATAATTTTTGAGAGAAGAAATCTACTGGCCAGAAAAGTAATAAAATAAAAAGTAATATATTAAAAAAAAATTATTAAAAAAAAAAAAATCTTATTTTAGTAGAAAAAGAAAAAAAAGAAAAAGAAAAAAAAAAATATATATAAAGAAATTTATAAAAAAAAAAAAAATAAGAAAATATAAAAAAAAAATGATATGAAAAAATGAAAGAAAAATAAAAAAAAAAGATGAAAAAAAGATAAATAACTCAAAAATTTTTTTAAAAAAAATTTTTCAAGTATAAAAAAGAAGAATGGAAAAAAGTTTTGTTTTTTTTTGTTTTTTATAATTAAATAATTATCAGAAAGAGTTGTTTTAAAATTATAAAATTTAAATTAGAATAACAACTTAAAATATATATAAGTTGACAATAAATTTTTAAAAATAAAATTTTAATATTTGTTTTTGAGAAAAAATCCAATTTTTTAATTATTTTTTTTAATTATATCTAAAGAGTTATAAGAACTTAAAAAATTTTAAATTGTTAATATCATATAGTTATAGTTTAATAAATTTATTTTCCTATAACAAAATAATTATTAAATAGTTAAATTATATAAGTAATACTAGAATTTCAAACTAATATTAAAATAGTATTAAAATAATATTAACTTATAATTAATTTAACATATGAATTATAACCTACTCTATTAAATTCATAGTAAATTCAATATCAACTTAGTACTGAGATAATACTACTAGGAATTTTAAGCAACATAGTGATCTTAATATTAAGAATTCAAGGATTAGATATAAATCTATAAATTTATTAATATTAATATGATGGTTATTTTGTATTGTATTATTGTTATTCTGAAAATAAATCTAGTGAATTAAAATACTTTATGATGTGATTTCGTGCGACCATTGTGAAGTAATAGGTGATTAATAGAGCAAAGGCTTTGTTACATATTGTAAGTTATTTCCTATTTTTTTATTTGTTATTTGCTATTTTTTTTGAAAAATACTGTAATTCCCCCAGTTCTCGAAATAAGAAAAATGCCTGAGCACGCTTACGCTGCACTGAGACGATACGCTATAATATATTAATACTTTTTTCCGACATTGCCAAGATCCCAATCTAGCCAATTATACACAATTATACCCGAGAGGCGATCCTATTGTACTGTTTACGACACTCCGATGCATCGAATGTTGACTGCGCTTTGCGTTGACCGTTGTATGTTATCATAATGATAAAGCTCTATATAGAATGTTATGAATGAATGTAACACCATTATAGAATACTATGAATCTATTATCGACAGTAGTGATACAATATTTACTAACACGTTTATTATTAAATAAACATAACCAGGAAATGAAAAGGAGATAACACCGATGACACAAATGCATATATTACGTAACTGTTCGATGTTAGGAGTTTATTAATGGTCAATCGAAGTATTTGTAATACGTACGTACATACATTCATCATTTCTGTATAATAATTTTTTTTCCATATTGAGCCTCGGTTGTACAAAAGAACCTTAAACTCAGAAAGAAGTAATAGCATTTGTGCAATTTCTCACTAGTTTGAATAGTGATAATTAACTTCTTTGCAAACATACTAACCATGCCTGACGATAATATTTTCAAAAGACAACGCATTTCCAAAGCTTGTGATTCTTGTCGTCGCAAGAAAGTAAAGGTAGGTATTAGACTCTTGTTATACTCGTACGTGACCTCTTTTAATACTTTTGTTGAAATCCACTAGTGCGATGGTTTTCAACCCGTGTGCGGTAATTGTTCCTCCTTCAATCAGGAATGTACTTATAATGATACTACCAAGAAAAGGTATATAGATTTGATCCGAAACAAAAAATTTTTTCTCTTCTTAGCACTTTACGATTGTAAATATAATGGTAATAAAAATAAATAAATAATTCACAGAGGACCACCTAAAGGTTATATCGACGCCATCGAAACTCGTCTTCATAGAATGGAATTTTTGTTAGGTGGTTTAGTACATAGTAGTGATCCACGTGCCCAAGCCGTGCTGTCTGAGCTGATGCAGGGTGACGCGAGTTCAACTCAAAAATTGGAAAAACATGATTTTGTCACGCATCGTAATGGCACCGATGAAAGTGTAGAGCATGTTGGCGGTAGTGAGTCTTCAAATATAATAAATTCACCAGATACACATACCACAGGTGATGGAAAAGATAGTTTGTTAATTGACGATCTTAAAGATGTCATGGAAATACTTAGTATAGATGAGAACAATCAAGTTCGTTATCACGGACGAAGCAGCGGTCTCTACTTATTAAGAAAAAGCGATCGCTATAAGAATGGTATTCTATCAATTTCAAATGCCAATTGGCGTCATCCGGGTGAAATGATTGCCTCTACACAAAATTTTGATTTGCTAAAACGATCGGAATTGATGGAATTGCCATCTCAAGAGATTTCCGATCATTTGTTGGAGATCTATTTCACTCACATACATCCTATACTGCCGGTTCTTTATAGACCGCGTTTTTTTGATCAATTGAAGGATAAGGAACATCTGCCGCATCTATTATTGAACTCTATCTACTCGTTTGCTGCGAGATTTTCGAATAAACCGGAGCTAAGGAAATATCCAGATGATCCTGAATCAGCTGGGGACATTTTCTTTGATCGAGCAAAGGCATTGCTTGACAACGACTACGATAATGCTCGGGTGACCACCATTCAGGCGTTGGTGGTGTTGTCGATGAGGGAGTATGGTGCAGCCAGAGTCACTAGGGGGTGGTTGTATGCTGGTATGGCATCACGGATGGCGCAAGATTTAGGTATGCACCGTAATAGCGAGAGGTGGCATCTTATAAAACAGACACATGAAGAAAGAGAAGAGCAAAAGCGCGTATTTTGGGCATGTTTTGTCATTGATAGGTGGGTAAAACGCTTTGGTATTCATTTCTCTTTTCAAAGGGAATTTCAATTATTTTTACTCCCTTGTATATCATCATAACCACATAATTCCTAAAATCCCGATAATAGGATTCCGAGTGCGCATTTGGGACGTCCATTGGCAATTGATGAGAAGGATGTGGACGTGGCTTATCCTTCGGAAGAAGAAGAAGAAGAGTTTGACCCATTGCCATTTAAGGTCGATCACGTAACTTCCTCACCTATTTCAACGTCTAGTGGGTCCCCTGCGCCTACTAATGCTTCACCACACGCGGTATCGCATTCAATTTCACGGTTCAATAGTCTAATTAAACTCTGCGAGATCACGGGCAAAATTATACAAAATATTTATGCCATCAGAAACAATTTACCGACGACCGGAGAAACGGTACTTCCCATTCTCAATTCATCACTTGAAGTATGGTTTAAATCGTTACCTCCGCATCTGCAATATGATCCATCATCAGATCAATCGTCTGATACAACAACACTTTGTCTACACATCATTTATTACTCAACTCTAATATTACTTCATCGTCCTTATACGGCAAGCAACAATTCATCGCATAGCGTATGTACCTCTGCGGCAAATGCTATTACGGAAATTGCAGATACGATGCTAAGGCGGAACCAATTGTCGCATAGTATGAATCCAGTTGTTTACTGCGTATTCACAGCCGCTGTAATTCATATATATAATGCCACACAAGCTGATCGTTTGACTTCAGAGCCCGCAAAAAGAAATCTTAATAAAAGCCTTGAAGTGCTAGAATTCCTGAAACGAATCTGGCCATCGGCCCTTAGATACAGCGACATGTTGGAAGGTTTGATGAGTCTGAAAGAAGTACAATTGGACGCCACAACACCTGGCAATGGATCAGGTCGAAATTCGAGAAAGCGCGGAAATTTCTCAAGCAATAAATATTCGCATGGAGGAATTGATCGACATGGAAGACAGGAGCGATATAGAGCACAATTTAGCCAATCGGCCTCACCACCAAATAATAACAGCAAGGACAATTCTTCACCGCATATGGTAAATTCCTCTCTTGTGAACGCTTCACAATCATATGCACCTATCCAAACGATAGTGAATTTTACTGGTTCCATGTCATCACAACCAACTTCAACGTCACAGCATCAGCAATTCAACACCTTCAATCAATCACCACTGCATCATGGTCTAGCCGAGTCCGCACAAATGTTTAATAACACATTTGGATTCCGAAACGTATCGTCCATATCTTCCGATGCAGATCCTCAGAATCAAGCGGTGGGTGATACCGATCCTTATGCAGCACCAGGAATGGTAGGATTATGGAATATACCACAGAGTGCGAATTTAGATGATTGGACAACATACTTGCAACAGAATGTCACATTTTCCTCACCACCCCCCCTTCCTTCGCAACCGCCCATCATTCAGATGCCGAGAGTGCCATCGATGCCGCTGCCGCAACACGAAATGTTACTGCATAATGATGGAAATGACGTTAATATGTTCGCCGATAATCATCCACTGGTGTCGAACGTCATAGATAGCAATAACAAGGAAAACCGTGAGAGCCGAACCGAAACTGGATCAAATCTAGGATATAACGGAAGAAACTTGACCAATATAGGTAGTGGTGGGAATGGCGGAAAAGATAAATCAACTGTGCCCCTAACATATTGCTAAGGAAAGGGAACGGGTGATCTTGGGTGGGTCGAGCCTTAGCCTTTTCTTTGTTATTATCACATGAACGTTAGAATTTTCTTTTTTCTTTTTCTCCTAAAAACAAATTCACAAAATTAAGATTTATTTTTCGTTGAAAGTACGATCATATATTACTTAATTTGAATATTTAATGGGTTAAAGTATAGTATAGGCGGTACCATTGATGATTAACAATGAGTGTCACCTATACCATACTTTAACCATTTAATGCATTGTTTGAATAATGTACAATTTTAATTCATTTCTTTGTATTGGAAACCCTCATTTCAATTTTACAAAAAAAAAAAGGTTTCGTGTTTATTAGATTTGTAATCTTACTATTTCACTTAAATTATAACAACTTTATTTAATTATCCTAAGATGACATTTCTTTAAGCAAATGTCCCAAGGGTTTCAAGCTAGCTCTTTACTCGGGAAGCCAAAATGCAAAGCTATTAGACTAATATTCATAGCACATTTGCGTTTTGCCATGCTAGTATTCGATTTGTTAAGATATCAACTCCAACTATCGATATTATTTCGACTAGGTTAATATTAGGATGCGATTTTAATTTTAACTTCACGAACAATATTATAAAAAATTGATGTAATCAATCCACAGTTAATAGAAATTAATAATTCGATTCAATAAAATGTAATTATAGTTATATATCAAACCAATTTCAATACATTGATTGTCGTGTCGTAAAAATATGGGCGTCATATTTTCGAAGAAGTGCAAATAAGATCATTTATAAAAAGGCATGAGATGTTAACAATAAAAGAAATTTGATTCTACCTAATTAAAAAAATTATGTAATTAAAACTTCTAAGTAAACGAATGTTTGATATCCAACAATATCGATTTTTTTAATAAATAATCAATATTTTTAAAAAAGCAATTTTATTAATTTTTGGATGGTAGCAAAAAAATATTGATTAATTAATAAACAGGGTTGATAATTACAGTAAGATAAATCTTTTTTTGAAAAAATTCATTTGCTTTATGAAAATAAAAATCCAATAAAATTTTTATTAAGAAAGATAGTTTTTTATCTTTATACCTATTTGACAGATAACATACAATATATCTTTATTTGATACAAGAAAACCTAATAAATAACAGGAATCAAAAACTAGATAAAAAATTATTATAAAATTAATATATTTAAACACAAGTGAAATACCATAATAAAAAGGAACAAGATAATTTAATCAAAAAAAAATACAACCTTATCAGAACTTGAGAAATCTAAAAAACAAAAGGAGATGATACATATAAAATATAATAAAAAATAATTACCATTATGTTATTAAAAAAAAAACAATCATTATCCTTTCGAATAATCTTTATAATCTTTGCATTTCTTTAAATAGTAAAAATTAATTATGACGTTTACTAGGTAACGCAAAAATTTTTTTGTTGATAATCACCGAAATAGCAAGAATCTGAGGTGAGCATGTTGCATTCTTCATGCGTAACAAATAATTAATCACGAACAAAAATGTCTTCGTACAAAAAGTTATCAATTAGAAAGTTTGCCGTACCCATCGTGAAGGATACGGAAGAATCCAAATTTTGGAAAAAATTTAAGGTGAGAATATGGATTCTGGTTCGAGAGAAACCAACGGTCGAATGAAATTATTGCTATCAATTTATACGTAATTCTTAATGACATGAATTTTTACACGTAAATTATCAAGATACACTCCACGCTCTCGGAAACCGCGTCCGTAACCTCAATCAAATTTTCACCCATATCACCATACGATTTTGCAGTCACATCGTCAACCCATGTTCAAATATACTCTTCACAAAATTTCAAAGTTAAAAAGAACATATCGAGATTCAACGATATCGCCTATTGTGGGACGATCCGGAATGACGGCAAGCTATTGGTGGCCGGGGATGCTACTGGGTTGATTCAGGTACACCAGCTGAAAGCAGACGATTTGATGAGAAAATGGATCTAATATTCTAATTATTTTGATCATTTAGGTATTTGATACTAATAGTCGGGCAATATTAAGAACGATGCGAGGTCATGACCTGTAAGAAAATTTAGATCTACATTCAGCTCCTCCTAAGCCAATACGATAACAACTTCTTTCGCTTAGTCCAGTGCACATCACTCGATTCATGCCCAATAATTCCCAAATTTTCTCATGTTCCGATGATAAATCAGTTCGCATATGGGATATACCTGGTCAAGAGGCGACATCAATACTTCAGGGACACCAGGTTGGTAAAAGATACTCGTGCATCCATATTTTAAATCTTATTACAAGTCATTAAAATTGATGTATATTTAGGATTACGTACGAGCTGGGGTAATAAATAATGATAATCCTCATTTGGTTTTGACGGGCTCTTATGATCAAACGATTAAACTTTGGGATTTGCGTTCCAACACTTGTGCTATTTCCATGGTACACGATGCACCAGTAGAAGATGTTTTGATGTTTTCTAACGGTGGGATGATAGTATCCGCAGGTAAATTACGTCGTTGATACAAGTTTCGTTCGTCACCTTTGCCTACTTTTTCTAAATTTGTTTCATCTTCCACATAGGCGGACCTACAATAACCGTATGGGATACTATTGCTGGTGGTCGAGTTGTTCGCTCAGTGTCCAATCACCAAAAGACAATTACCTCCATGTGCTTTAATCAGTCACAATCGCGTATCATCACCGGTTCTTTGGATCATCACGTTAAAATTTACGATGTTCAGGATTATGAAGTAGTTCATAGCATAAGATATCCGTCTCCAGTGTTGTGTTTGGCTTTATCAGTAAGTCACTTCTCTTTTTAAAGCCTAATAGATTTTAAAACTGTGATTTACTTAATTTTTTTTTTAAAAAAAATGATGTACTTAGCCTGATGAGAAAAGTCTCATAACTGGAATGACTTGTGGATCATTGACTATACGACACCGGAAAACATCTTCCCAAGAACAGCGTGAAATAAAACAACCAAAAGTTGGATCCTACCAATATTTTACACGGGGTCGTACATACAACGGGATGCAGGTGAGAATGAATGAAATTGATTTTCGGGAGATGTCAAATTTTCACCAATTTACTGATTGATATGTTAAAAAAAAGGATGATTTCATAATAGAAGCAAAAAGAAGGTATCATCTTGCTTCATATGATAATTATTTAAAAAAATTCCAGTATTCGAATGCACTAGATGCAGTACTGACAGAAGTAAGATAGATTTTTTTCATATCAATGTATCTTCAAATGAGCATCTAATCATGTATGTCATACATATCCTAGACTACAAATGCAATTCTTACGGTTTCGATGCTACAAGAGTTAATCCATCGTGACGTACTGAGAATAGCAATCGCGGGGCGTGATGATGCCTCTTTAGAACCATTGATTAAGTTTTTGATAAGATGGATAAACGATCCAAGATACACAAGTCTCCTGTGTGATGTCGGGGAGGTTATAATTGGTAAGCTTCAAGTATTAGATCGACGGCAATCCAATTTTTTTTAATGATAATATGCTAAGTGAATGATTTCATTTATCCGTAGAAATATATGCACCCGTGATTGACAGTTCACCCTTGATCAAAAAATTGATAGAATCACTGCATGCAAAAGTGAAGAGGGAAGTCGCTTTGCAGAAAGAGATCTCCAAGGTTATTGGATCTTTGGAAATGGTGTTTGCCAAAGGGACAATCTCAGCTTCTGAAATGACCAACAACACAACCAGTTTCTGAATATTGAAAAATTTTAGAAATATCGATTTCTAGTCTAGTAAACGTACTAGTTGATGGGAAAATTATCATCGCTTATAATTATTGATAACATAAACCGGGTCATACTTATGCCATTGAATTTCACTAATGTACGTGACACAATTCAGATAATTTTAATCTTAAACAAAATAAAAACTTTTTTTTACATATTTCAACCTTGAACTATTTGACCCCTAACCCTAAGCTGGAAAAGAATCCAGTTAAATAATATTTACTCCAAACGAAGGGCGCCAACAAAATTGGTTTGAAGATTTTGTAAAATTTTGGTTTGCTTCATGTGTTCCTTGGCGAAAGCTTTTTTAAGTGACTTCTTTTCAAGTCGGCGATTCTAAGTTCAAGTTTCGTTAGATAATAAAGATAATAGTAGTAATATATATATTTGCAACGTAACGCATATTTACCTTCTTCTCATTCTTGACATTTTCTTTTCTTTTCTTCTTTTCTTCCTTTGTTTCGTTCTTTGATCTTGCCTCACCAAGGTTAACTGGCATTGAAAAAAAAATTGATAATTTAATAAAGAATACAAATCCATCAAAATTTCCGGTGAAATGTATTTGCTAACCTCTTATTTGACCATCCTCATTTTCCTCTATTTCTATCTCGCTGATGTTTATATCTTCCTCGTTATCTGGTGACTTTTCTTCATCTGACTTCCGTTCTTGAATAGGTAATCCTGTCTGTTGATTGATTTCAATTTTTTTACTAGGTTTTTCACGTATTAATGCTGGATGGTTTTCGAGATTCGAATATGTACCTATACGTTGATCACGATAAGTTATTCGTTGTTGGAATTACCGTATTATTTCTCAACAAAGAAAATACGCACTTAGGATTGATTGGCAATCCCAGGCTTGCCTTTTCCTGACACTTTGTTCACTCTCGATTGTAACCAGTTCTTCATCTTTGTTTGGTTTATGCGATTTATTACGATCAACAATACTATCCACTTCATATTGGTCAGAAAGTTTTTGATTCTCTTCTAATGCATCGTCAGCTGGTCCTTTCCGAAAAACACTGTGACGAGTAACTTCATACTTTCCAATAAATTCATCAAGAATATTCGAAAAATCTTGACGTATTTGTAATGATGATACGGAATCATCATCTGATTCGGAGTCGTCATCTGACATATATTCCTTTTCCACCTGTTTGAAATAGAATATCTGGGTTAATATAAGGCACCTAGAAAATATTCAAGCACGCCTTTTCGCGTGGTTCACCTTTTCAAACTGTTCATCCAGCAACCGAAGCTTATCATTCCTATACATAACAGAACTTGACATCGAATAACCAGTCGTTCTTGACTTCCTGTCATCTTCATAAAGATCGCTGCCTTCGTGATCGTCATCATTTCTCTTTAAAATTCTCTTGCTTTTCTGATATCTTTTAAATTCCGTTTCCCAATTGTAATCTCCCTCATCTCTCTCTTCCTCCTCTTCCTCCTCCTCTGCCTCATCGAACTCTCCATCAGCGTTTAGAGCCGCAAAATATTCATCACCCAAATCATTCTCTACATATGCTTCATCTTCAAGAGCTTCAAGTACTTCTTGAAGACTTGGATCCAAATCGGGTTGGAATCCTTGTAAATCTTTATCCAAAAGAAAAATATTCACACAGCGAATCAATTGATTTGTAGATAAACTGAGTATAGTATCTCATGATTAAATTACCGTCCGGAATGTAGGATCGATCAAGATAACCAATTGATATTTCTTCTTTCGATGGTAGTACCTCTTCGGGTAAAACTATTGATACTTTTTTCTCTTTTTTCGTATTTTCTGATTTCTATCATTAGACCGTATATATTTGTATTTATTCTATCATGAATAATTTTTCCACCAATGATGCAAACTGTTTGGATCATGAAGCACACCTGATTAATTATTTTTTCATCCTTAACGAAGGACAGATCGCCTCCCTTTTTTTTCTCTCGCTTTTCCTTTTCGCTTTTCCTTGTCGGCGCTTCGATGAATACTGCACCACCAACGTCCTCAGCACCGATCGGTTTCAAATGTTGAAGATAATCGTATTCTGTATCATCGTAATATACGCCATATAAGGCTGCTTGACCTACGTTGCTAATTTTACAAACTTTCATCATCAATCGATAAAGAATTCGCGTTTAACATCTGAAATTGAGAATTGTAAAAAAATTCCCACCTTTCGATTTGTTCTTGAGACTTCTGTCGACTCTCTCCAACGCCTAAAATTTCGCTCGACTCGACAACTTTACCCTGGATGTAGGTTTATGATATAAAATGATTAAACTTGGAATTGCACAATTTGTGGAAACTACCATCCATCCGCAATGCAATTCTCCGCGTGATATCGATTCGCTTCTTACATCTCTTGTTCATGTAAAGCACGATCCCCACTGAAAAATGTTTCAATTTTTGTATCTGAAAAATTACCCTTAAATTCGATGGTGGCACCTCAACAAAAACTCTCGAAGAGGAGTCCTCATCATTTATCAAAGGATCACGTTGCGATCGATGAACTAATTGATAGTGTTTCGCGGTTTTGCGGTTGATGAATGGTTTTTTTCCCATGTTCGATGTGCAAGATCGTAATGCGTAAGATGTACGTCGATCAATTAACGTTCATCTAACAGCCATTATATATACATATATAAGGCGGGAAAATATACTATACATTAAAATATAATTACTATCTGTCCATCAATTAAACCGTATACTGTAATCCATTAACTTATTTACGAATTACGTATTCGGAAATTGTTTATAAACTATTTTTTATTTTTATTTAATTTTGTTCTAATGCATTAAATTCTTGATATACAATATATTAATTGAATTTGATTTTATTTAAAAAAATAAATAAACTCTATTTCTAAATATGGTCTTTAAATTAATAGTGAAAACATAATTCAAATGTCTTTTACTATCAAAAAGATTTTTTTTTTTTAAATATAAAATTTAAAAAAATTATTTATAAAGGTTTTTTATAATTGAAATTACATATTTACAGTATTCAAATATTTTTTTTATATTAAATAATTTAAAGATTCATTCTTATCTATTTTTTTATTTATTTGTATATTTATATTATATTTAATATTTGCTTATTATATTTATTTAATTAATATTAAATATATACTGTATATCAAATTTTTAATCTTTTTTTTTTTTTTGCAAACAGGTATTAAATGCAAAATTTTATTTATTTGTTTTTTTTAAAAGAAACAGGTAATCTTTTGTTTTATTTTTATTATTATAATTTTAGATTATTAATCATATGCTAAAAAAAATAGTATAATAGTTTTTCAAATATTTCAAAATATTATATATCTTAATAAAATCTTGTTTTATTATATATTATAATATAAATATGGTTTATTTTCAGACAAGTAATTTTATCCTTCAAGATCTTTTGATAGTCAATTATAAAATCAAAATTCTTTAAAATCTAAGAATTTTATTTTATTATCTGTTTAAAGATTTTTATAAATATTAAAATAATTATGATTAAAATTAATAACAAAAGTTTATTTAATAATAATTTAATATATTTAAAATATTTTCAAGTATATAAAAATTAGTCTATTAATTAACATAAATGTGTTTAAACCTAAATTAAAAGTCTTTATATGACTTAATAATAATTTAAATATATCAGATATGAAAAAAACCTAAATATTTTTTGATATTAATAAAAATATTTTTAATTTTTCTAACATTATTTAAAGAGTCTTTATTGAAACCTGTAATTAATGTATTAAATTTATTATATTTTTTTTGTTTTATTTAAATATTTTTTAAAAAAGTTATTATAAATTACAATGATTTTTAAAATACTTTATTATTTTTTATATTATCTTAAAAAACTCTATTAAATTAAATTTTTTATTAATTAAAATTATTTGTTTTTTATTGGTTAAAATTAATTTATAATTTTTATAATACTTTAAAGCTTTCTATTATGTTTTATAAATATTTATTTTATTAAAAATCTCTTTTTAATATTTAAACTATTCTAATATATCAATAAATATATATTAATAATTATATAAATTAATTAGCTTTCTATATATATTATATACAATACTAATTTAAAGGTTTGTAACAAAATAACTATATAAATTAATTAGCTTTCTATATATATTATATACAATACTAATTTAAAGGTTTGTAACAAAATAACTATATAAA
>CAJVPV010002524.1:0-12955 GCA_910591835.1 Acaulospora morrowiae
TGACAATGTCTTTTCAGCCCTTAATAAAAGATGTTCCTCTACTCAAAATACCTATAGTTTCTTAAAAGCGTTTGAGAAGTTGTCTTCTGACTTTTGGGAGAAAATCGGGATTTCGGTCGGACGTTCTATAGATTTGTTACACTTCTCTACTAATTAAATGTTTGCAGTAGCCCTCTCAAGTGTATCAACAAATTTTCAAAAATTTTCAGGAAATTTTGCCTACCTCAGTTTGACCTAGAATTTTTTGTTATACTGAAATCTTCAATTAATAATTGGTTAAGATTTTGGATTGGCTAATTAACACATAACAAAAAAGTAAACAAGATATATACTTCTTATATGTATTCTATTATATAATATAACAATGATGATGTAATTGAAGAAAATAGAAGAGCAAGGTGTTGTGATATTCTTTTGAATATAAGTGGTTTAATATTTTCTTCTTCCTCTTTTTCCCTCTTAAACTGGTTTCTTTTTTCTTCAAGATCAAAAGAAGTTTTATTTCAATTTAGTAACAAGCTCTTTTTACTATTGATTATCTTAAAAAGACATTAAGCAATAATTCTTTAAGGTATAAGTCTTGTTTCTAGCAATAATTTCTTATAGGTATAAGACTTGTTATAAGTACCTTGAACATTCTTGATTAGCAATAAAATAGTGGAAATTAATGATTTGCCCAGCTGCAGGTAATAGTAAAGGATTTATCCTGATGGATTAAAGTTGATATTGAAAGATTTTTATTTATCAGAACAAACTTTTCAATTACTTTTTTTACTTCTTAGAACTACAGGTTTGTTTGAAAATAATAGTTTGAATGTAGACTGGCATTAATTTTTCAATATATATTCTGATATCTTATCTTGAAAAGGATCAATATTATTATTTTTTATGATCATATTTAGAGGGTTCAGGTTAGAAAGTCTAAGATAATTAATATTATGCAATAATAGCTTAATGAATCTATTTTCTTATAATGAGATAGTTAGTAAATAGTTAAATCATATGGACAATACAATGGTTTTGGTATTATGGATTCAAGAATTACATATAAATATAAATTTATTGACAGGTGTTCTGCAAAATTGTACTAGTTTGGCTTTAGTATAATCTCATGTGTATTGTATTACTATTCTTCAAAAATTCAATTAATAAATACTTTTATTTTGCAGTCTGATTAGATGTTATAAAAAAAATAATTATAAATTATAATAAATTATAAAACAATTGTATTTTGATAAAAATATTATTGAAAAGAATTTTTTTATTATTTCCTATATTTATATCTAAAAAGTTAAGATTTGAAAAGATTAAAATAGTTAATATTATATAGTAATAGCTTATAAATTTTTTTTTGTAATAAGATTGTTAGTAAATAGTTAAATTATATAAGCAATATGATGATTTTAATATTAAAGATTCAAGGATCATATATAAATATATAAATAACATATTGACAAGTGTTTTGTAATACTTATAGTTAGATTTAATATAATATCATAGTATATATTGTATTATTGTTCTTTAAAAGATTAATAAATACTTAGAATTGCAATCTGATTAAAAATAAAAAAAAACTATATTTTATAATTGATTTGTTATGAAATTTTTATACAAAACATTTGTTTACTATCTAATATAATATTGATCAATCAAGTAAATATATTTCTAATAACAAGTTTTACATTCAGTAAAATTTTCTTTAAATTTAAATAAAAGTACATTATTAATTTAATTTATATTTATTTAAAATTACATGTTATAATTTAATGACCTTATTAAAATTTTTTTAAAAAATGATTATTATAGATAAAATTCATTATAAAACATAAGTTTGCTTACTTTATTAAGTTTAATTTACATAATAAAACAAAAATATTTATAAGAAATTATAATTATAAATTAATGATAAAAATTTTGAAATTTAGTTTATTTATAGTAACAATTTTATTTATTAAATATTTTTTTTTAGAATTTAATATAAATTTATAAAATTTGATACACAAATAATTTAAAATATAACAAATAATATTTATTGATTATAGATTATTTGTTAAAACACTAGTTTTAAAAATAATATAAATTAAAATTAGAATCAAAATAAAAAAAATCGGCACACAAAATATAAACCCTAATTTCTATTGATAAAATATTGTTTAAAATTAACGAAACTTTCATTGTAAATAGATTTAGTTGTCTATATCATACTTACTTAGTACATAAAAGCATATATGCTTAATAAAATAAAAAGTTTATTATGTAGTCACTTTTACATTTAAAAAAAATTTCTGATTTTTTCGAAAACCCCGTGTATCATCAGATTTTCTTTTATCGAGAGTTGACCGTAGTCGCTAAAATAAAGCATATTACTAAACATTGATTGGTTGGTTCTGTGTAACTGCCATCTCTTCGGTACTTTTTTTTTGTTGGTATAACTTTATCGGCATATTTAAGGCCATTGGATTGAATGCACTTATTTAAAACAAGTTGTGTATCAATTTTGGTTCATCATGTAAAAGGGTAAAAGGTTTGTAGTAGAGCACACAATGTCATCGCCCAATTAGGATATTATTGGGGCTTGAGGGATTTGTAGGATTTTTGAGATTTTTGAGAGATATTTTTACGTATAAAAAGAGAGAGAATTGTACAGAGAGAAAGACAATAATAAACTATCTTCTAAACACTTACTCATTCAATTATCTAACATATTCACTTACCTCGTGCCACATCCTAAACGCCTTTTTCGACGTTACACGTGACTAGAACACTCATTACATTATTATGCATCAGTTTACACCCGCAATAATCGTTTGGCAGTATTGATTTATTGACCAAAAAGAAATTCCTCTTGTATGTTTTTTTTCACCCTAGCCTAAAGTTAAATCAGAATAACATACACATTCAAAGATAGTTCTAGCTCGAACCAGGTTTTTTTTATTATTAGGCTTTTTTTTTTTTTGACTTTTAAAAATAAGGAGCCGCAGTGTTAAACGCGGTATTCTGAATTATTTCTTAAATTTACATTTAAATTGCTTAACAGATAAATAATTTTGGGTCCTTCGAATATATTCAAGCAATTTTATATTAACATATGACAATCGATTTTCTTTAATAAAAACACTCAATAATTTAGAACATTTCAATTTATTAAATAAATTCTCGAGAGACGCGCTATTTAAATAAAGAAAAATTTTAATGATATTTTTTGTCACATTTAGAAGTAGAAACGCGTTGCCTATTCTCTAGCATGGTTTTTTTTGTGACGAAAGAGATTACTACGTGTGGTGTAAGATTTTCCGCATCCTTCAACTTGACATGTATATGCTAAAAAAGTTATTTTCTAGTTAACTTACATAATCCTGAAGGTAATAAATGCATAATTTGTTAAGAACATTAGACTTACGTCTTTCCCCTGTATGAGAGTTATAGTGGATTTTTAACGCGCTCGGAGATTGAAATGCTTTACCACAGAAGTTGCATCCGTGTTGTTTGGTTAAAATGGAAACACCAATTTCAGTTTGATAAGATTTTAAGGTTAAAGCACCTATCGAGTTCATTAATATTGCGTCGGTTAAATGACCCATTAGGACAGGGTATGTTAAATCATTAACATTAAAAACCCAGCCTTCTTCAATATAGAAGGTTTCTCCCTGACTATTAGTATAGTATAATCTGTAAATAACTTGATTTTTCATAATAAAAGTGATTTAAAAAAATGGCGATAAAGTTTATTTGTCTATTGACATTCAGGAATTAAGGTGTTTATATAGCATTTACATATTCTAGCAAGAGGAGAAGATAATTTGTACCACATAACGTATTGAGGAGGAAACCATATTGAATCCAGATAATGTGGATGCAGTATTCTATTTTATTGATTTTTTATTTTGAGATTCAAAAAATCGAAGTGTCACCCTAAAAACAACTGCTGTAGCACCTGATCTGTGAAATCTGTCACAACAGCGATGTATAATGATTGTTGTATAATAATGAAGAGAATAAGATCCTAACGGAGTAAGACATCTTGTACAGTATGATGGAAAAACTATGTATAAACAAGTTTTGTGGCCATCAAACATGATAAGAAAAAAATTTCTTTTTTTATAGGTAACGGCCAAAGCCAAAAAGGATAGACAGAGAATAGATGTCATGTTTCAATTATCTCATTTGATCTCTGTTTGTATAGATCGAACGGAATTTACCAAATTAAAAGAAAATCATTCAATCGGTCATTGTATGCGATATCGGAAAAAATTTCTTTCTTTTACCATTAGAACTGCTAATCCCAATAATTTTTATATAGCAACTTTCTGATTACTCCGCGCGAACGGGCAAACCTTTTTTATTAAATATTTTGTTTAAAAAAAAATTAAATAAATAAAATCGAACTATTTCTTTGAACATTTGCCTAAAAAATCGCGATTCCATATACAGTATGTATTATTTATGATTTAATTATAACAAAGAATTAATTAAAGATTCAAAAGTAAGTTATTAATTATCGTTATACTTATTTTTCAATAATAAATAACAAAATATACATATAGTATATACAGTATAATAATAATTTTATCTATTATTTTTGTTAAAAACATATTTTCTTTTTTTTAAATTATAAAATTAAAATCAAAAGACTTTATAAAAATTTAATTCATTTTTATAAATCAAAAAGCAAGAAATAACTAAAAATATTATTTCGAATTACATAAAGAATTTTTCTCTTAATAAAATAATCGGGAATATTGTAATATAGATTTCAAATTAAAATTACATTTTTTCACATAATTAGATAAAGATATTATATTAATTTGAACAGCATATAAAAATTAATTGTTATTATTAATATCGATATTAAAACTTGGAAACGAGTCCAAGATTTACATTCTTTAACACTTTTAACATCTCTCACGATACTATTTTTAGTATATTATTCTCGCTCAGATCTCTCACATGTACTGTAGTAAATCGATGAAGTAATTATGGGAATGTGCATGCCGCTTGATCCGAAGAACGTCTGTCTATTATTTTTTAACTGCTTTCATTACCTCACCAAGAACGGCAGTTCCGAAATATTTCCCTTAGCACATTGTGGAGGTTACACAACCATGCTACAATCTCCAACATGTCGTGGGGAGCACACAGCCATGCTTGTTCTTCAAAACTCTTTAAGAGAGGTGAGTAACTGTGTTTATTCTACCGGCATGTCGTGGGAAGTACACGGCATGCTTCTCAAATGACACGTTGTGGGGGGTACACAGTCGCGCCTTTCGATTTATCAAACTCCTTAATTCAAACTCAATGTACTACCATACTCCGAAGTGTCCAAATTTGTTCCAATTTCTCCAACACGTGGGAGGTACACAGCCGTGCTCTCAAAATCCGAAATTAATTGGCAACTGATGAAGAGTATCGTCATGCGTAGTGTGCTAGCATTAATAGGGGAAATTCGATAATCCGGAAATCAAAGTTTCGGGCAAACGTAACAGCAGAAGAAAACTTATTTTGATTTTTTACATAATCGCACTAGTCTTGATTCATCAATAATCATCATTACATCATTTTCACTTCATCACTCACACAAAAAAAAATGTACCCAGGTCCCGATCCTCGCGATAATAACCCTCCCGTGACTTCGTCTCGGTTATTCCGAAACATCATTATTTTTCATAACTTTGTATTACCTGCCAATATTGTCTTTTGATGATCACAGGATTATTAATTTGGCGAACGGCGGTGAGAGGTCAAAAATTGATTGCGGTGATCTTACGCCCACGCTCATTAGAATGCTTTCTGTTACTAAACATGTTTTCCATGATGTGACCTTCACGATTCTATTGGCCTTATATTTGATTAGACTAATATACACAATTCCACGATCTCACACCTCGCATCGTCATCTTAATTCTTACACTCGACCATACCAGTTTTTTTCATTGGATGCAAAAGGAGTCTGGATTCCGCAACCGATGATTGTTGACGCGTTCGGGTTCTTTGTACTATTAGGCCAAATTGTATCTTTGAATGAATTTGCAATCCTCTCGGGTTTTAATATGGATCGTAATGAACCTAAGAAAGCAAGTTTTTGGATAACCTTACATTACATTGTCTGGAGCTTCTTTTGCTGGGTCATCATCGCTTCCTTGATTTACTTTGGAAGCCGATTGACCGGAATAACATTGAGGCACATTGAGGATACAAAAGAAGCGGGTCGCGCAAAACCGATGAAATTAAGAAACTTGAAACAAGGATTAAGAAGCTACGACTGATACTCTCGATAATTGTTAGCGTTTTTGTGTACTTTGCCATATCATCGCTCATATTTGGAGCATTTAGAAGTTTCATATTCCTACGATGAATGTCGTCATAATAACGATATTGGTCATGGAAACAAACAACAGAAATTCCAGTTTCACCATATGATAGTGCATCTTCAAAAACTGATGAAGCTGTGTCATACCCAACGAGGCAATGAATGCAATAGAGCCAGAGGCAACCAGATTTACATCGTCAAATGATGTTCCAAAATTTCCGAATTAAGTCATCAACAAAGATCTTAGTATCACAAATATGCAACGAAATAGTAGTCCTACCATTTCTGACCATAATCAACGTCCACCAATGACACCATCTTCAGCTCTAGAGCGTATCACCGAGTGCCACCAAAATAATAGTCCTATCAATCAAATTTTGGAAAATTTCTCTTTTCACACCTCGTTTTTTTTTCTTGGCATTCCACTTGAAACAAAGTGTTTAAAGCAAAACAGCGAATCTCTTTTCAACATTGATGTTAGTTTTGACATTAAAAAATTTATAATTTTTATCGTAGTACTCCTTTTTCCGGAATGCTTGAGATATACAGTACATTTCTGTTTGGTGGAAATATACTGTATATCCTAAAAACTTTTGTGTCAAAAAATTCACTGCTTATATCTCTTATCGTTCATCTGTCTTTTCGTTTAACAATCAATACATGTATCTACAGTACATACAGTAGGCACCAAAAGCAACGCTTGATTTTTTATCAAATCGGAAATTTATATGCGCACATTATTTTATTTAATTTTTTTATGTTAATACTTTGTAGGGACACTGTTTGCATCCAATACTGCTTGGATTCTATGTGGTATTGAATCAATAACTCTCCTTAAAATAAACAGATTTAACTCCGACCATGCTTTACTCAAGGCTATTTTAAGTTCGTCTATAGTTCATGAGAAGTCCTTTTGTTTTTGGATCTTATCATTTAACACCCTCCAAACATTTTTGATAGGGTTAATTTCTGGAGAATTGGTTGGCAATCCTTAATTTTGATTTTTTTTTTTTTGAACCATTTTGTGACATTATTTGCAGTGTGAATAGGGGAATTGTCCTATTGAAACATTATATCTTGGCTAGCTAATGAATGTGTTATATTAAAAAATGGTAAGAATTTATCTTTAAGAATTTTTAAATATGTTTCTGTTTTGATTTTTTCTTTTTTTTTCTTGTATTTATCACAAAATATTAATGGATCTTTTAACTCTTCTATAAAGTACCCCAGATTTTTAATAAATGTCTATTACTTTTAAAACTTGGTGTTATGTAATCAATATCATATCTTTCTTTTATATAATGTTATATTTTTATTTGAAATAATTGCTTGCCAATTTCAACACTTGATTTATTAATAAAAGTAATATGTTATCAATAATAAATTGTTTTCACTCTATTTTTTTATACTAATTTATATATGCAATTAATTTAGCTTCTAATAAAAGTGACCTTTTCTATTATATGAAAATAAATTCCATATGGTGCAACACTCTAACTGCAATTATTAAACTACACCAAGTCCCAGATCATTAATTATGTCATATAAAATCTTGTACCACTCTTTAATAACTTTTTGCAAAATTGCTTCTTTTTTTGTTTATTAAGAGCTTATAGTCTCTTTAATTATAATAAGTTTTTTATTTTTTTTATTCTTTTATGTTTATTAAGAAATCATTATACTATTATAAGATTATATCTATTTTGAGTACAACTTATTCAATATTATTTTTTAAATATAAATAAGAATTTTTTCTTTTTCTTTTCTTTTCTTTTCTTTTTTGCAAATAGGCATTAAATGCGAAACATTTATTAAACTTTTGTTTTTCTGTCATTACATTAATGATTTCTAATATATAAAGTAAGTAAATAAATTCTAGCCAAAGTAAATAAAGTTGACATATGCAAATCTTTGAGAACCCAAGTAGAGAAAAAGAAAAAATATATAAAAAATAGCTAGCTATTAGTTGTATTGTAAACCTTGTATATATACTCCATAAGTAATGGTGACAAGAAGTAATGTGGTGCTTGGATTTTGGATTGTGATCAAGAAAAATATAATTAAGAGTCACTAATCCTGTCCATATTGATAACCCAGATAACAATATGGCATGATTGGCTTATACTAATCTTTTGACAGAAGTAAGCTGCTCATGGTTTTTGTTACAAAAAATTTGAGAGCTGAGTAAGACAAAAAGACAGTCCTGTAGTCATTCTTCTTGAATAATGTGTGGAATAGTGATATTGTCAGGTATTCAAGATAGAGTTACTTATAATTGTATGTTTCTGACATATTGGTTGGCAGTCTAGGTTATCAGCAAAGCAAATCCTTATGCAATTGATACTGCCAATCAAATTTTCTTCTTTCACAATCTCTTCTCACATTTGACTGACTTGACATATAGTTATTGATTATAGAAAGGTGTGCCTAGAACTTTTAGGAAAATAAAACCAATGACAATCTTATGATTCTGACTTTTCAATCAGAATAAAACTAAGTTGATCTTTTCTGTATTAAGTTTTTTAGGACAAGAGAAGAAATCTTAAGAAAAAGCTCACATTTCTTGAGTAAGTAAAATGTTGACTTGAGTAAAGTTGATAGCTTGGTTAAGATAGGGAGATAACAAATCAGAGAATTGATGAAATGAAATGGTAAAAGAAAGAGAGACCTAGAAAGAAAACCTTTAAGAGAATAGAAAAACTGTTTATTAGTAGGAAAGGAAATTTAAGGAAAAAAAAAAGAAAAGAGAAAAAAAGAATAAATTATTCTTATGTTTGTGATTATCAGACATATACAAAGCCATGCAAAAAAAAATTGGTTACTCTGGCATCTTCCTAGTTTTTGTCTTAGACTGTTGTCATATACAAGAGTTAGTCTGCTTATGCTTTCCTAAACATAAATACTTCTTCTAGGTATACTGTCAGATAGTTAGCAAAACCTCATATGATATTAGTAAATCTCAGACTCGGCCTGCTTCTTTAGCAAAAAAAGAGAAACGAAAGGGGAAGGAGAAAAATTTTTCAAAAAAAAAGTTTTAAATAAGAATTTTTTCTTTGTTATTATTAATTAATTGAATATAATATAATTGATATATTTGTGGATTTATAGTACAGTTGTTAGTATTTCACAGATTAGATTACAAGATACTGGTTCAATCCAAATAAAGGCAGTTATATAAAACATATATGATATCTGATACCATAATCTATTAAAAACATTGTTTCTTATAAGAAGATATTTTATATACTGATCTAATAGATATTGAAATTGTAATCTTCAAAAAAGGTATTATAATGTGATGATTATCTAGTTAATGTTATAATAATCTCTAAAAGTTATAAGATATATAAGATATTTATTTTCAACAAATATGTTTGGTAATTACTTCTTTAATATTTGATATCTTTCTTATAAATTCTTGTTTTAGTATTATTTTAATTCAATAATAAACCAGTTTAGTAATGTTTATCCTAATAAGATATTTAACAATAAGATCTGTTTTGTACAAAATTATATAAGTTACTATTCAAGTAGTAAGAACCAGTTATAAGTTTATTGTAATAATTTTTCTACTTTTACTGTGTTACATGCCATGTGACCAAAAATCTCTGAAATATCCTGAAATACTCCAGAATATTGTAAAATATCACAAAACTTCCTGGAACCTTGTGAAATATTCTAAAACCTTCTATAATATTATGAAACTTTTCAAAATATTATTAATTATTATTATTAATTATTGTATTTATTATATTTATACTTATTTGAGAAATAAGACATTATTATTAAGTGTATTTAATATTTATTATATTAATATTTTTTTTATTTTACATTTATAGTATATAAGACCTTCTGGAAGAATCAATAAAAACTTATATATTAATAATATATATTTTTATTTATGTATTTTTATAGATTATTTATATAATGAAGAATAATTATTTAAAGAAGACCTTTTTATCTTTATAGTGATTCAGATTATATTTTTGTCTTTGAGTTAATAAAATAATTACCTTTTCTAAAACTTGTAATTTTATTTTTGACTTGAATATAACTCATTGTTTAAACTGTTTTAATATATTTAAACTCTTATATTTACCTTGAATATTTTTAAGTAACATTTAGACCAGTAAGAAATTAAATAGTTAATCCAGCTACAGATAATAATAAAGAGATTTAATCCTTGATAAAGTAAGCAAGTATCATATAGCTTTAGTTATTATATAAAAGATTATATCTCTAGTACACCTTTTTATTTTCTTTTAATTCTTCTTAATAAAATAAAGCAATTAATAAACATATTAGTAACTTAGTAAACAAACAAGAATTTGATATATTTGTATCAACATTTATCCAATAGAAAAAGTTAAGGTTCCAAAAAAGTACCGAACTGGTATCAAACTGGTATCGAAATGGTACCGATCTATAATAAATTTAATATATGGATTGTGACCTATCCATATGTTTTTATAATAAATTTAAGTATCAAACTGGTATCAAAGTAGTATCGTTAGGAGCCCTAGAAAAAGTTAATAGCAATAACTAATATATCAAAAATTTCTTATAAAGTTTAGCATACATAAAGATAATTAATATTATAATATAATTTATATATATATATATATATTTTAAGTTTAACCAGCTGGGCCTTGCCTAGTGTACTTTATTATTTTATTCACGTATGTAATTCATGTATTACAGAAACTACTATCTATAAATAATTCTACACATTGCTAGACTATATCGATTTTAATTTCCATATCAGTTTGTTGCTGTCAGCATCACTCCAGAGAGGTTGTGCTGAGACTAACATGCCAAATCCCCATTAGTGTTATTATTATATCATTATGTTCTATTTGGCACTGTGTAAATTTTAAAGGGAAAGTTTGAATATGGGGAACTGGGGGTAGTACCTATTTTTGATGAATAGAACTATTGCAGAGAGAATCCTTCTAGACTCAACCACCTGCAGATGGGTATATCATTTAATTTCCACCTTTCTAGAGCTACCCAAGGACATTTAACGAACTTATCTCACAGACTTACAGCCCATAGATTGTTTCAGCTATCGGTACTTACTGCTGTTTTGGCTACCTTCTCGGAATAGGTAACTGTCGAAGCGATCTATTACTGGATTGGAATAAGGCTTTTCTGAAAACTTGCAGGAAGAGACACCAGATACCACGGGGAAATAATTACCAAACTATCTTTATCGAAAGCAAACACCTCATACTAAAGATGGGTTCTTAAATTAAAGACAAGGATATAATTCAAATGTCTCTTATTATTAAAAAAATTTTTTTTAAATATAAGATTAAAAAAAAACTACTTACAAAGGTTTTTTGCAATTTAGGCCACTTTATCCAAGTGTTTTTTGAATTATGTTCCTATTAAAGTAATGAATAAATAATTATGTCCTTTTAAAAGGGACATAATTGATCTGCGAAATTTTACATATTAAATAGTTTAGGGACCCATCCTTACCTCATACACCTTACAACTTCTGGTGATCATTATAATACCAACTGGACAATTGTCACGCCACGATACCTTTTTTGGAAATCACAATCTCAACGCCTACTGGATCAGCATGTGAAACAGCTTCTCATGAGAAATAGTGCTTATATAGGTTATAGTACTAAATACTATATTAATTCTATTCAACTGCCCTTATATGAGGTTAAACTGATATTTTGTGATTTGACCTGTAAAGTGTTAACCACTACACTATAGACTCACAGGTCAATATAGTTTATATATAACAATATATATAAATATATGTAAATATTAATTTTAATAAAGTCTATTAAACAAGATTTATATTAATGTTTAAAAAAATTTGTATATTAACTAATGATTTTTTTTGTTTGTGTTTAATTGAAAATTCAAAAATTAAACAAAAAAAAATTAAATTCTAAAAATATTAAAAAGAAGTAACATATATATATAATTTTTATATATAGTAATATCTGTAAATTGAATATTACTTTTAATATTTATTGTATATACAGTATATACAAAAAATTTATTTTTGATTTTTGATTTTTTTTTTATAATATATATAAAATATTAAGAAGAAAACATATAAATAATTTTTTATCTTATATTTTTTTATTAAAAAAAATTATTATGTTTTGTTATAACTTTTATTTTTTTTTGGATTTTTTTATATTAAATTAAAAATAAAATATTTTTTTCTTTTAAATTCTACTTAAAATTTAACTTATAGATATAAAAAAAATTCTATTTATGCTTTTTCTTATTTAATTAAAAAGTACAACTAATTTACTTTATTTTTTATTTTTATATTATACAATATATTATATATACATATATTTATTAATTATAAATATCTTTTATAACCATAGTTTTGTATATTGATACTATCACTATTAGAAAAACCTATACAAAAAAATTATTGGATAATACTATAAGATATTCATTAAAAAAAATCTCATATTTCAAGTTCTTACAAATTAAAAAGAAATATTTAATTCAAAACAAAATTAAAATCAATATTTATTTATTTTTTTTTTTTTTAAATTGGCTAAGGGCATTAGATGTGTGACATTTTATTAAACATTCATTTTGTAGTCAGTACATCAAGTATCTTTACAAAGTAGGCTATTGCTATCCTAAATGCAAATT
>CAJVPV010002525.1:0-12955 GCA_910591835.1 Acaulospora morrowiae
CAAAACCTTCACAAACTATTTTAGCTTCGTGATGCATGATCTGATGCATCGCGCCATACCACATGACCTGCGCCGATTCCAACCCATCTACATATTTTTCTGCTAACAGTATACAATAATATAATATTTACTGTAGTTGGAAAATTCATATTTAAATAGATTAAATAAATATGTCAAGTTTGGATTATTGTCCCAAATATAATAAAATTTTATCAGGATTCAAATGGTACATTTCATATAATAGAATGTACTTTCGACAAGAATTTGATAAATAGACAAGTGGTGATAAAAAAATTGATGAATTTATACAAAGGTCTCAGCTTTAAGCTAAAGATAGTGATAAGATGTTAAAATGGATACTGTATACACAATTTCAAGATGTCAAATTTATCGCTAAAGGAGATAATAGTATCATGCATTTTGCGACATGGAAAATTGATAGAATTAATAAATAGGATGTCCTCAATAAGAAATGGATTAAATATTCTAGTATGAAAGTAGCATTAAAAAGCTTAGATATGCTTGACTCAGTTGATGATCTTATAAATAAGATAAAAAATATTAAATCTCGTTTAACTATAATTTTATTATTAATCTAATTTATTTTAAATTTTTAGATTGAAAAATATTTTATTCTGTGAACTATATCACTAATGTTGTTAGGTGTTTTAGGATTACGCAATAACCAGAGTCATTATACTATATAATGGTTTTTGATTTTTAAGAAAATGGAAGTTTCAGGAATTACTTAGATCAAAATTTTTACAAGATGAATTTGAAATTAAAATTAAATTTATTGTATTATATTGTAGATGATTTAGAAGAAATGTACTTGAAAAACTTAGTTCATAGAGACTTTCATCCTGAAAATTTTTTATATAGTTATAACTTGTGGTTGAAAATATCAGATTTAGATTTTTGTAAGTTTTTTAATAAAAACTCAAAATGTAAAAAAAGTTATGAAGTTCATTCATACATTGCATCCAAAGTCTTATGTGGTTATGTTTATATATCGGCAGCAGATATTTATTTATTTGAAATGGTAGCATATAAAATAATCACAAGATTTCCTCCATACTATAATATTCCTTATGATCAAGATCTTGCTATACAAATCTGTCAAGGCTTATGCCCAAAAATTCCATTCAAGATGAATAAATTTTTAGTTAGATTAATAATACAATATTGAAATTCGAGGCTATCAAAACAACACATTGCTTCAGTAATATATGACACTTTATACAAATAGATTTATAGTGATAAATCTTCAGATTTTAGGGAACAAGTTAAATATTATAATAGTAAAGTTTTAAAAGAATCACTAACTAGTAAATTCTCAGGACTTAATTATAAAACATATCCAAGTGCTATTTATACTAGCTGATTTTTGAATTTTTCTAATTTATTATAGCCAAAAAACACCTCCAATTATGAAAAGGTATTTGAAATATTATTGGATAATAATGCAGATGAATATACTATAGATAGGTTAATGATTGTTACTTTTTAAATTTTTATTAACAAGTCTTAATTTTTTAATACTTATTATAGACTCAGGTTTAGTTAACTTGGATAATTCAAATTTATGTGAATTTTTTAACTGCAATTAATAGTTCAACTTATTTAATTAATAATCCCAATTTTACTTACATTAAATATTTTAGAAATTTTTTAGCACATATAAAATTTTACCTATAACTTATTTTTGATTAAAACAAATTCTTCCACAGTAGTCAAAATGCTACTCACACCATGATATCTATAATAATTCATAGAGTTAAGCCTTAAAGAAAAAATTTTAATTGAACAACTACTTTTGCTTTATAGTTATATTTTTTAATTAATGATATTGATTTTTTTTTTTTACTACTTCTACAAAATATATTTAAAAACTTTATGATTTATTAATCTAAAACAAGATATCAAGCAAAATTACTTGAACTATAATTTAAAAGTGGTATTTTTAAATCTTTCTTCAAGAAAGTTTAAAAAAACATACTTCTATGTATTAAATATAAATAATTACTTTAAAAGTTGCATTATATTTAAAGAATTTATAAAAAAAGAAACTGTTAATATCTTTAACATTTACTTATTACTTTAATATTTTACTTTTTATTTGTATTTGGAAATTATTTTCAAACTTATTATTTTTGTATTGGCAATGAAAAATTTAAGTGATAAATAATTTTTTAATAATATAATTTAATAGATTAGTATTATTTATTGTTTTTGTATAATCCAAGTTTGCTTTAATATAATTGTTAATGCTATATTATATTATGTTTTTTTATTATTTATAGATATTATATAAATTATATATTTGAAATTGGTTCAAATCAATATAAATATTATATATTCAATAAAATAAAATAAAAATTTAATTTGTTTTATTAGTTTGCTATCAATAATTTCTATAGATTATTTTATTTATTATATATTTCTTTATAAATCAAATTTTTATTAATAATATTAGCAAATTATTATTAATAATATAAATTAATTTTTTATATAACAATAAATAATAAATTCAAAGTTTTAAATTTAAAACATGAATTAATATTATCAATTTTTATATTTGTTATCTTTTTTTTAAACTTTTCAAAAATTTTCAATTATTTATAATTTTATTATTATTGTTTTTATAATTTATTTTAAAAATTTTTATTTATTATGATTTTGAAAATTATTAATATAAATTAGATTAAATATTAATTTATTTACAACTATTAATAATAATATTAAGTAATTATAAATATCTACTTAAATTAAAAAAATGTTAATATATACAATGGTATTCAAAATTATTTAAAAAATTTTTTAATATATTTAACTCAATAAAAACTTATTTAAATTAAATAAAAATTTAAATATAAATATATAAATATTATAAAATTATTTTTATTTATAACTAGTTTATAGTTTATATTATTATTATTATTTTAAATAATTATTTTTAATTAAAAATTTTATATTGTATATTGATTTTATAATTTATCTTTTATAAAAATCAAGTTTATATATATATATGTTTATATATGTTTTTTTATAATAATTAAATATAAAAATAATATAATATTTAAATAATATTATTAATTAATATAAAGATATTTTAATTGAGATTGTTTATTGATATTAAAAAATTTATATTTAATTTTTTTATATTTTTTAAATTAATATTTATTAAATAATAATATAATTTTTAATTTTTTAAAAAAAATTTCCAAAAAATTTTAGATACCACTATATATAGTATATATAATCAAACTTGAATATAGGATTAATTAGTAAAATTTAAAAAAAATTGTTTAAAAATTTATTATAACCAATATTTTATTATAATTCATTATAAACAAGTTTATTATATTTAGATTTAATTATACATTATATATTTTTAATAAAATTTTTTTGTTTTTATATTGTTTTATAAAAATATATATAATATATTAGTTTTAATTAATAAAATTTATAAAATTAATAGTTTTATATTTATTTTATTACATATTTTTATTACCTCATCATATTTGATTTTTTTAAAAAAAGTAAAAGAAAAAAAAAGTATTTTAAAAATAAAAAAAATTTTATTTGTTTATAACATGATATTTTATATACAGTAATTCATATTATTATTTAAATTTAATAATTTTGTTAACATTTTCAAATCTAAAAGTTTGTCAATACTATATTTTTCAAATTAATATGCTATATATATATTTGTTTTGATTCTTTTTAAAATAAAATTTTTGCCGTACAGTATTTTCTTTTTTTATTTAATTTAAAAAAATTTTTTTAATAATCAATTTCAATATAGCTAACAAAATTTTTTGTAAATATAATTTAATTTATAGTTTGTTTATAAAGGAATAGAGTCAATAGGAAATATACAGTATGATCAAGATCACATCAATTTTAAATTCATTTTTAAAAAACCGAAGATGGTAAGATACCTGATTGAACAAAATTTTATTTCCAACGATAACTTAATTATTGTATCGAACAATAATTTACATTATATCAAAGAATTATACAATAAGAAGTATGAATTATATTGTATAATTTATTGTACAGTATTATTAAAGACATAAAATCGTATACGGTATATCTTTGAATTTATTTTTCAAAATCTTTTTTTTTGATTGTTTTTCAATAACAAAATAATATTTTCATACATTATCATTTATAGTATATGGTATGTAAAAAAAAATATAATATCAATGATTAAATCTATACTTTGATATTTATTTTACTGATTGTTATTTTTAATAATGGTGTGATTATTTTCTATTACCTGATTATTGAGCACAGAATTTTGAATTATCATTATTACACTATTCGTCGATGATTCAATATTCAATATTCTTTATAAAGTACTATTTCGTATATTTGAGCAAGATGATGTCAACAACAAATTATTATGAAACACAAATGATTAGAAAAACATAAAATTTTATCAAGCAAGGATAAATGAAAAGAAAAAGTTCCACCACGTAAGGGTCAGCTTAGGGAAACAAAAAGAAGACCTTGACAGGCAATGTGAGCGTCTCAGGCATCAGGTCAGGTCTCAACTGAAAACGCAAGTTCTTCACAACCATTTCGAGGAGATATCGACAAGGTTGTGGTTACCAGAAAGAATCGGCTCTTCATATTTGTGTACGAGCTTATCGAATGGATTCTTGGCAAAAGATCGTAATACTCGGTTCGGACGTCAACGTTAATGACGCTGAATTTGGATATTATCAATCATTACTATCTTAAGATGGTGCAGGACGAAATTACCGACATGAGCGTTATACGAAAGCCATACATGAAGAACTCCTCTGGGTAAAAGAGGATCGAACACAAACCAACTCTATTCTTTCTAGTATCGGAATAAGAACAGAGGGAAATACACGTTCCTGAAAAATAATATCACCTCATAATACAGTTAACATAACTACAGTATAAATAATCTGGGACATTTTTACTTGTGTGTTTCCGTTTTTTGAATCGATAAACAAGCTGATATTCGGAGAAAAGCAATCTCGCTCGATCCAGGTGTTCGCACGTTTATGACCTGTTATAACAACCCTGATGGTCAATTAATCGAGCGAGGTAGCAGTGATTTTAATAGAATATTTAAATCATCTAAGAAATATGCCAAATTACAGAGCGGCAAAACAAAAGAAAGAGATTCCAATTGAGAAAAAAAAATGGTATGAATCATACAACGAATCTGTAATTTAATGGGTGCCATAATTGGCTGGCTCGTTGGTTATATAAAAATCATGAGATTATTCTTTTACCCAAGTTCGAGTCTTGAGGATGGTTTTGAAGAACAAGCGAAGGATTCGGTCAAAGACTGTTCGTGTGATGCTAAATTGGTTGCATTTCATGTTTCGAATGTTCTTATATCATAAATCGAGAGTTCAGGGATTGCAAGGCCATTGAATGCATCAAAGAGCATACATCAAAGACATGCGGGAATTGTGGATTCGTAAAAAATGCTCTCGGTGGATCAAAACCGTTTAAATGAGGTGGAAACGGATCGGGACGCGAATGGTGTCAGAAATATCTTGCTCAGATATTTCGGGTTTTGGTCTGACTTTGGGACTTAAACCTATGTGAGATACGACATGCATAGTAAAGACTAGCTTTATTTATTCATATTGGATTCAAATTTTCAAGAGTATCTGCATGTTGTTATATGCATTACTGTATACTGTATCATTTTTTTCGACTTTTTAATATAATAAATGAATAAATATATGTATGTACAGTATATGTTTTCTATTGCATTTGAATAATGAATATAATAAATTCATTGGAAATTTTATTAGTTCTTTTTGGCAATAATAGTTGGGGATACAGTGTTATGTTTTTTTTTTGAATGAATGAAAAAAAAAAGTTAACGGTTAATCAGTAAAAAAAAAAATGATTATCGTGAGGCGGGTTTAATAGAAATTCATTTGTTTATTAATGATAAAGAAAAATTCATTTGTTCTTTGTCCTCATCGCCGAAACATAATATAAATTTTTTTTCCTTCAATAAACTTCTTATTCTATCATCTTTGTTGATACACAAAATCACAATTTTGAATTCATTATATATTCATTTTTAGAGTCTGATATACGTAAGCAAACAAAATTCGCTCGTGTCCGAAAATTCCAATGTCAAAAAGGGATGTATGTATTAAAACACGTGACCCTGTTCCTTCGCCATGGCAAAAGGTAACAAACAATTATTATATCGACATTGTTCATATTTGGATAACAGTGAATTCTAGACATTCGATGATAAACGATTATGCAACCAAATTAAGCACAGAAGAACATTTACGTTTCAATGAAGTAGCACCGAATACATGATTGGTACATTGAAGTGCATTCTGTGCCCAAAAGCTAAAGTTCTTTAGGAAATTTGAGAATATAAATGGATTCTCTCATTCGTTCTCTGTACCATTTTTCACTAGTCAACTTTGACTTACCAACGCTGGATCGATGGTAATTACATAATTTTCAGGAAAATTACATTAAACACATTTTCTGCGACACAAACGTTCCTTAGCTTCTTTTTTCTTTTCCTTTATAATTCTCTTTTTGATATTAAATTTGTATATACATGACTTTATGTTTTGAGCATTATCAATTATGAGCACAACATCAAAACCAAAGTCCACCAGTCGATCGTATCCTTGGTCTCAGAAAAATTTGATTTCTTTTAATCCTTTCCCTCTGTACGGCCTCTCTGTGAGTGATCATGCCGTTCGCGATGAATTATTTATTTTTGGAGGATTGACTCAAGGGAAAACCATCAATGATTTGTATGCCGTAGAAGTCAGTATGTATCAGCAGTAAAAATCAATGGGATTTCGGATTTCATGCTCATTTGCTAATTAAAATGATCTCAATGAAACCAGATACAATGAATATCACGCATATAATGACTTCAGGAGAGGTTCCTGGTAAAAGATGTCGTCATACGCAATTAGTTTACGAAAATAACCTAGTCGGTAAGTTTACATTCCATTCAATGATCTATTCTTCTTTTACAATTAACAATAAGATGATTATCCTTTTAGTTTTCGGTGGCGCATCCGAAAAGGTTGAAGATAAATTGGACGAGGGCATATACATCCTTGACACCGGTATTTCAATTTATGAGGTCACGTGTTTTTAAAAAAACAAAGACAAAAATTAATTTCTTCTTTTTAAAACAGAATCCAAAACTTGGAGTAAGCCCATTGTAAACGGTAACGCTCCTAACGGTCTAATCGGTCATACTGCCACAACCATTGGATCCGTGCTTTATATATTTGGAGGGCAAAAATTTGGAAAATATTATAATGATCTGATCTGCCTCGATCTGAAGGCTCTAAAGTTACAAAGAAAAAAGAGTAAATTTAACAAATTTTCTTTGGGAAGAAGCCGAGGTCAGTTTTTTTTTCTTGTGATATCAATTTTAGCATAAGATCCAAATTGAGCAAACCATCCTTATTTTAAATAGCAAACTCAGTGGCACCTTGTTGGAGTGTTGTTAATACAAAAGGTGAACATCCTCCGGTTCGAAGTGGACACACTGCTTGTTCCTATGAGAATAAAATCTATGTGTAAGTTCCAGAGCTTTATGAACTCTCCTTTTAGGCAAGCAATAGTTTCTGAAGTTCTTTTTTAAAAAATGTATCTAGTTTTGGAGGAACCGATGGTCATAAATGCTACAATGACATGTGGTGCTATGAAGAAAAGACAAAAACATGGTCGAATTTGTCATGCATTGGATTTTTTCCTGTTCCTCGAGAAAGGCATGCTGGTGTAATTGTTGATGGCGTTATCTACATTTTTGGCGGGATAACACAGAAGGGTGAAGAGCTAAATGATTTGGTAGCATTTAGGATTGCCAGTATGTGTTTCACATTTATCATTACTTTTTTCTTTTTGGTCCAACCAAAGTCATCGCGAGATGTTTACTTCATGTGAATATTTTGTTAGATCAAAGATGGTACAGGTTTCCACAAATGGGACCTTCTCCCAGTGCCAGGTATGGGTTATCCATGTCTGCAGTAAATGACAAAATTTTTGTCTTTGGTGGGGATTCCAAACAATCGCCGAAGCCAGATTCGGAAGGTGACATTCATATACTAGACACCGGTAATTATTAGAGATTTATTATGTTTTATTTACTGCTTTTTCGTAGCTTATTTTTTTCTTGCTTGTTTTGTTTCATTAAGCCAAAATAAAATTCCCACCTGGTACCCTACCTGGTATGCCAACGATGACACGTCGAGATTCCTCTTCACTGAGACAGTCGATCGACTCATCGAGGTCTGAAATTTTTCAAGACGAGCCTTCAACAATACCTAAAATTTTGGTATTAGCACCACAATCAGAATCGGAGGAAAATAACGAACAGCTTGTGTCCTCTTATCAACAACCACCTTCCGAATCTCGTGGAAAAATGAAACCCAATCTTGTGATCAAGGTACCATCAATTGGAGACCTAAAAAAGCATATGCCCACAGATCCTAGTCTTCGAAGTACGTCAACTGATTCCGATCAAGATACCGATGAAAGGATTAAAATATCACCGCCTCTTGAACTACGAGACGAAAATGCTTCCACGAATATACCTCAGGCTATATCAAAAATATTTTCGGTGGATGAGGATAATGTGTCGATGTTAGATTTAGGAAAAAAAGATCATTTGGTGATGTCACGCCCGCCAGAAATTGAATCTGTTAATATTGATATCGTGGAAACCAAAACTCAGTTAGATACGATAAATGAGGAAACAGAGGATTCAGAAAACGCCGACTCGGAAGAAGAATCTGAATACTCAAGCTCAGAAGAAGAATATTCCCATGAGGAGGAATTTCAAGAAAATGAGACGCCTAATGAGACAGAAATTCACGTGGAAGGTTCGAACTTGCGATCAGATTCGGAGGAAGTCGATGCTCAATCTAACGCGGATATACCCGCCCAAGACAATCTCGACGATGAACAACCCCATGACCATCAAGTTTCACCATTACAAGATATTCGCGAGGATGAAACTCTCGAACAAAGCACGCATGTCACTTCACACATAGTAAGTCCGTCTACATTGGACCGGCCTGGCATTGGTCGAGTTAAACATTTATCTCTTCCCGGCAACCTTGAAAATTACTCATTGTCAAAAAGAGGCGAACATGACTATGATGTGTCATTGTTGATGAACCGACTCACAATACAATCGCCTCTTGTTCCATCGGTATCGACACCTGATAAAGAGAGCTTTATGTCATTTCCGGAGTCGGGCACAAGCTCTCCCGAATTGAATGTGGATGATTCCAGAGTTGACGAAAAAGAAGAACATGTTATGGAACTGAAAAAATATGATCAGGATATTGAGGAATACAAACGACGGGAAACATGGCTCAACGCTGAATTGGATTTGGCCAAGAAATTAGGTTATGTGGTTGATCTAAGTTATAGCGACGATGTCGATCTCGAAGTGATGATGACCAATTTCGGAGAACCAGGAAGCGAAAAGTATAGAGTAATGCAGTCAATTGTTAATATGAAACAGGAATTGGCGAAAGCGAAGGTCAGAATTGGTAAATTTTTAATATTCCCGGTGTATCATTAAATTCACCATATATATTTCGTTTATTTTAGGAGGTTATTAAGACGCAAGAACTAGTTGCATCGGAAAAGGTGATGGCCGCCGAAAAGGAAAGAACGGCCGCACTAGAAGAGGCCGCACTTTACAAAAGCAAGCTTGACGAGTTTGAATCCTCGCACAAGGGTAAACATGATGAATTTGAATCCCCTGGACTGGAAACCAGTTCTCAAGAATCAGAAAAAATCAAGAAACTCGAGTCTCAATTAGCTCAAGTACTCAAAGAGAACAAATTACTATCAAATCAGTTACTCAGGTATTACAAGAAAACTGAAAAGGAAAGAACGAAAGCGCAATCGTACCAAGAACGCGAAAATTTTGAAAACGTGCGAACGGAAACGTCCAATGAATCTCGAGAACAAGTGCTTCCGGAGTTGGAAAAATTAAGGGCACGCGTGGTGAATTCTGAAGCTCAATTGGAAGACAGCAACAATCGATTGTCAAAAATGGACTCGGAATTACAAAAACACAAGGAAGATTCCAGAGTACAGGTATCACATCTAAAAGAGTCCCTTGAACGATATCACATAATATTTGAGCAAATTAATACCTCAATAAACGTCACGAACGAGAGGCACGATAGATTAGAAAAATTATTGAAAAAACTAAGAAATAAGAAAATTAAATATGAAGCAGAGGTCGCAGAATTGAAAGTTGAACTGAACATAAAACAGGGCGAAGTGGCGCAAGTCGAGGATAAAATTAAGGAGATGGAAAAATTGTTGGAAAATATCCAGGATGAAGGGAGGATATTGAGATTGATGATGCAAGAAGGTATAAAGGAATTGTTGAATATTAATATAGGGGGCAACAAGGAAGGAAACATTTGGCAGACTATGAGAGTGAAGCAACTCGAAGAGGAGCTGAAACAATTGAAAAGTTTGCAAGATGAAAATGGTGTCTAGACACTTTATTATTTATGAGCATTTGTAAAATAAAATAATTTAAAAGAAAAAAAACTGCATAATAGATATTAACAAAAGCAACTCATGTATTATAGTAGTATTACAACTTTTTATTCGAAAATATATAGGTTGCTCTACTTTTTTATTTTCAAAAAAATCAATAAAGGTACAATCCGAATTTACGCGTGATCGTTCTTGCCAACGTGTGGCGCACAATTCTTACATCATAGACTAACCTAACCTAGCTATATACGCTCTTTATGTATATACAGTACATACAGTGTAAGGGGTAAGTTGAGACGCGACGCACATCACGTGACTGATCGTCGCGAGAGGTACCGCGAGGAACCTGTTCTTGGTTGGCGGTGCACAATTATCTAATGCGGGGAAAAGAAAGAAGGGATTGTGAAAAAGAAACTTATGTAATATAGACTTAGCTTAATCATTGTTCTTAAAGTATAGCCGCACTAGCCTCTGTAAATAAAAAGAGATGTATAAAAAGGAAAAGACAAACGTTAATAAAAGAAACAAGATCCGTTATAACAATAAATTACAATTACTCGACCAAATCAAAACACGCCTCCTTCACCTTATATACTACTCACCCTATCCGCGGTTACGCGAAATCTTGTCATTCTGAGCGACTGACTCGCTGTTACACCTCCACAACAGTATATATTCTCACATCAGACCTATCGAGACCAGGCCGTTTTTTACTAATGTTCGATAGTATTTTTGTATTTTTGTATTTTATTATAGATCTTGTTAATGCTATAAGTATATGTGTGTTAAGATTCATTAAGGATGGAAGGAGGGTAATTAAATGTGATTTTCATTTTATACCTCACTTATCCATTTTTTAATGTTCTCAGACACTAATGAATAAATTTCGTAAACTCAGATTACGTGACCAATATGAGGAATTTTCTTTATTAGTCATATCTATAATTATATAGACTATAGAGTTCTTTTTTTTTTTACTGACATTATGTTTCACTGATAAAAACATTAATATATCAAACGGCTAAATTAGTAAAAATTAAAAACAATATTATAGTTTCTGGCATTTACCAAGATTCTGTTTTAAACAAAAAATTTTATAAAATATTTAATAAAAAAAATCTAGAATATTTTCATAATAGTTTATATAAATGCTTTTTATTATTGATTTTAATTCTCCATATATAACAAAAATCTTGTGTTTTTTTAGACTAATCACTTTTCTAATCATATCATAAGTTATAACTTTTGTAAAATTAATATAATTCTAGATAAAAATATATACAATATTATTTTGTTCTGTATACAAATTAACAAATAATATTTTCATGCATGTGTCATAAATATTTGTTTATATTGATTTAATTATTTATATTTTTTTATATTTATTTATATTTATATATATTTATGGACCTGTGGGTCAATAGTGCACTAGTTAGCACTCCACAGGTCAGATTACAAGATACCAGTTTAATCCCATGTGGAGGCAGTTGAACTGGATTAAAAATAGTATCTGGTATCATAATCTATTAAGTGTTGTTTCTCATAAGAAGCCAATTTATACGTTGATCCAGTGGGCGTGAGATTGTAACCTAACTATAAAAAGAGTCGTGATATGACGATTGTCCAGTTGGTGCTATGATAATTATTGGAAGATAGTTCAAAAAAAGTAAAGAAGGAGTCTGGTTTCAAGTAACAATGGTTTGGTAATTCTTCTTTATAGTATCTGGGATGTCTTTTCCTATAAAAGTAATCATGAAGATTTTTTTCAAGACTGCTCTGACAGTTGTCTCTTTAAGTTGAGTAGCTACAGTTAGACTGATGTTGTGGACAGTTAGTCAGTATAAGTTCTTGACTGTTTGGATGGCTTAGGAGTTGGTATAGTATAGAATATAGAAAATCACTTCAAATAGGATTCTATTTACTCAAAACAGGTATCACTCCAGTATACTACATTTCAACTTTCCCTTAAATCCTATACAAAAACCCAAATAGAATGAATTAGCATAATTTGCAACACTAACGAGACTTTGGTACATTAGCCTTGACACTTATCCCTTATAGGGTAAGCTGACAGCAACAAGCTGATATGGAGTAAGATCAATATAGTTATGCAATATTCTAGTTAGATCATAGATAACATTTTTTATAATATACAAAATACATATATGATTCTAAATAATAAAGCACACTATGGCAAGGTCCAGCTGAATAATTAAAATAAAAATATATTGTAACATTTAATGTGTGGGGACATTATAATATTAGGATTAATAAAGAAAAACTTTATTAAATATGAGAGAAACCAGACAACTCTGTTATTTCCCAAAGGAAAAAGAGCTTCCTTATATAGATAATTTTCCTATATAAATAAATAAAGTAATAATACATAATTGAATATAATACATATAATCTT
>CAJVPV010002526.1:0-12954 GCA_910591835.1 Acaulospora morrowiae
TTTGAGTTATATTATTTTTGTACATGATAAATATATGCTATGTTAAAAATATAAACTTATTTAATTTTGATAATTTCGGTACTTTCAGTTCAGTATCGATATTGCAAAGTTTCATACCAAAAATTTTCAGTAATTACCAGTACCAATACTGAAAAATATTTTTGATATCGGTTTTATGAAATACTGTACTGAATGGTACTGATCGGAACCCTACTTACGTGTCCTATAGAACAGTTTTGAGACATTTGGATTATCTGGGGTATAAAAATGATTTGTCATTAGCTACTTTAATACTTACGAATAAACATAAAGAAAATCAAGTAAAATGGGCTCAAGCTCACCTTAGCGATAACTGGAAGAAAATATTTTTTTTCGACAAAACATGTTTTTAGTTATTCCAAAATACAATAAAACAGTGGTATAAGGAATCTGGCCAACACGTTGCATTCCAAAAAACAGAACAAAAATTTTTGTTTGGGGTGGATTTTATGCAAAAAAGAAATCAAATCTTTTTTGCTTCCAACAAATAATAACAGGTTCTTATTATATCAAAATTCTTTAGAAAAACTTATTAGAGATTCACAAATGCTAGGATGTGTCTGGCATTTTCAACAAGACAATGATCCAAAGCATACATGCAAAATAGCAACTAAATATTTGGAAACTAATGTACCTGAGGTTATTGACTGGCCTTCCAACAGCCCAGACTTTAACCTTATCAAAAATTTCTAGGGTATGGTCAAGAGAGGTGTGGAAAAGTAACAGCCAAAAAATCTTATGGAATTAAAAAGTTTTATAATCAAGGAGTAGGTAAGTATTCCAGATTATATTATAAAGAATTTGGTTGAATCTATAAGGAGACAATGTAAGCTTATTATTGAATAAGGGAGCAAACGAATTTCATATTAAATATTTTGCAACATAATTAGATAATCTCATGTGTTTATCGTTATTGTTTCATAATTGGTTAATATATATGAATATCAATTTATTATGAAATAAAAAAGAGCAAAAAGATTTGTTCCCAATTGTATATTGTTTTAAAAGTATAAGAAAAAGGAATATATTTAAAATTTAAAACAATTTCTTTTATTTCAAATGTTAGGATTAACTAAGAATAAGTTATACCAAGATATCCTTCCTTATTTCTAGAAGTCTATATATCTGTTGTTAATATACAAAATCAAGCTGTATTTCATTTGTGTTTATTAATGATTCTATTATATGTATGCTTGATTGATATTCATGCAAAATTAAACTTTTTAAAGTAGCTGAGCAAGGAATCTTGAATTGTGAAATTGATTTATTAAAAAACCGACAGAAATATGAATTTTGTACAGTAGATAATGGAAAAGTAGCATGAAAAATCCATTTCAACATTAATTGTTTAAGATAAGCCTGTTTATCTTTGTTGTACAGAATAATATTTTCATTATATTGTGTTTTAATTCGTTTCTATAAAATTAATAAATTAATATTTTATTAAATAAAATAAATTATAAAATAAATTATAAACAAATTATTTGTATATCCAAAATAGAATGGATATTTTCAAGATGTTTAATTAAATTAGTTATTGTTCCATGTGCTATAGATTGATTGTTTTTACATTTTCTACTATCAGGAATATTTAATTTACAATATGCTCATAATTCAGTTTTGCTATCCTTTATAACTTTTTTTTTCTCATAATATTTTCATACATAACTTCTATCATTTTCATGTGTTCTTTTTCGATTATTAAATGATTTAGCTAATAAAGCCAAAGTTTCAGATATAAAAGATAAAGTTTCATAGATATTATTAAGAGAACATATTAAAGAATCAACTATTGAATTAGTTGTAAAACTTGAAGAATTATTAATTTCTTTACTATTTATTTTTTAATTAAATAGAAAAAAAATAAAACAAATATCTAATGAAAATAATAAAGCAAATATAATAAATATTCATTATTAAATATAATTATATACATATATTATTATTATTATTATCATTATAGTATAATAATTGTTATTAATGCATATTAATATGCAAGAATATTAAATCATATAATAAATATTTATTTACTCAAATATATAGTATATTTGAACATTTAAATATTTATCCCTGAATGTTTGAACAACAATTTTTTAATAAATATAATTATTAGATGCTGCAACCTTCTTCTGATTAGTGCTTCACATAAGTTATTTTTGTTTAAGTTTGTTATCCAGTTTTTGGTATATAGTACAAATTGTCTGTCTTTTATATAAAATAGTTTATATCCTATATGAACATATATGTTGCTATTTGGGTAGTACTCAAAACACCAATTTTGTATTTGAAGGCTTGTCTAATTTAACTGTCCATGATGTTGATTTCTTAATTCGAAAGGATTGTGTCTTGTAGCATATATTCTACAGCTGATATTATGATCTGATTTAAGATATATCTATATTGTTTGTCTATGATCATAGCTCTTTTCAGGATTTGTGTTGTTGTTTTAATCTTTTGTCTGATCAGTTCATGCTGATGCTTTTTGTTATCTGTTGCTATAATCTATATTCCAAGAATTTTTATGACTTATTTAGATTCCACCAGTTTGATTGTTTAATTATGGAACTAAAGGTTTTCTGTGTCTTTACTGTTTATTGTAAAAAGTATTACTTTTTCTAAGTTGACTTTGAGATTAGTCAGCTTTGCAAATTGTTCAGTAGTTTTGATGATTTTGTTGATGTGCTTTCTACAACTTGCTAGCCAAATTGTGTTATTCATATATATTATTGATAAGATTCTATATTCTTGTTTCCTTCATATACTTGAGTTATTTGTGGATTTCTGAACTAAAAACCTATATTCTATGTTTTTTTTTTCTACTTTGCTAATCAGTGAGTCATAATAAATACACTATAGCAAAAATAAGATTATATCTCCTTGATCTATATTATATATATGTTCGTATTTAATTTAGACATTTTTCAAAAACTATATTATGTTTGTATTACTAAATAACAATTAGTAAGTAATTGGAAATCATATTTAATTTAGAATCATATTTAATTTAGAATCATATTGTTAATCAAATTTTCTTTTATAGTAATAAGAAAAGATACTATATATGTTGTTGAAATTTGTAGATTCTTGATGCAGTTGATACAATTATTTGATACAATTATTTGATATAATTAATTGAGTTACTATTAAAACATATAAATAATTAATTCAAAAATAAGAAAAAACAGAACTCTTTCTCACTTAATGTCTAATTTCCTTTTTATGAAACTTTCAAAAAAACCAAAAAATCAAAAACTTTATTCACATAATTATTCAAAGAAACATATAAAAAAATAATATCAGGTAACTACTAAGAATAAACAACTAATATCTTCTACTCTATACCTCAAATATCTATACTTTTCAATAGAAGACCTTCAAACAAACTTATCCCTCAAGTGGGGGAATAAGAAAACACACCTTCTGATTCACAGTAAGGTCTCAGGAAGCCAACATCCACTATCACCACTACAGCTAGTCATGTGCCAGGTTAAACACCTCCCTAGACATTGTAGTAACTCAAAAAAGGCCAGATTTTATTCGATAAATCAAACAACTTCAACACCTTCCTTGAGCTAGAAGGACATCAAGACTTCCCATCAATTGTACAGAGTTAAAAAATTCTTATTTTACATATCAAAATCTTAAAAACCAAAATCAGTTTACTCCTCCAAATTCAAGTTACACAAAATCATCCATCCAAACAAACACCAAAACAACTATAATGCATCAGCAAGTAACAACATGTCAACAAGTGATAACGTGTCAACAAACAATAACACGTCAACAAGAAACTATACGTCAATAGGCAACAATACATCCATATATTATAAAACTTCCCAATTTAAAAACAAACTACTAATTATAAGTAAACAAAAACACATCAACAATTACATTACATACCAACCACTATCATATACCATTTAACACCACATACTAATAATCACTCATATTAATAAACAACAAGTCACATTACACAAAATTCATATTACACATACAATCTTCAATAGTTCTACATCTACCAATCATCATCTAACATGTCTAGTCACAACATTAAAATAGTTCCCACCAGAACTTCTCATTCTATTACATCTTTTTTTGCTACAACATCAAACTGCCGAACCTCTCTTGCTGAATATTGTTCTTATTGAAAGGAAGAAACATCAATTTGCAGTCATTTATTTGAACCAAAACAAAGAAATCATTATCACGAACTCTTCACATCTATCACTATTCCATTTCTGTTCAATCATCCTTCAAGATGGCACATTTCCACTCAAAACATCACCCATACAAGCTCATCAAATCTTTTTATTATACAACTGGAATTTTCAATCAAAGATCAAAATAGTTTACTTATTCAATCTTTTTTTCTCAAAGACAAACTGTATAGTCAGCTAGACAAATTTCTAAATTACCAAAACTCTCTTCAAACTATCTTCTCAAACAACGAAGTCCTTAGAGAAGGAATTCTCAATCAGGTTTCTAGCAAAGGCTAGAATTATTTCAAGCATGTTCCCTGGAATATGATCAAAGTTGATAAAAAAACAAGTAAAAAGAAAAGAGTATTTTCCCTAAGTGCTAATTATTAAATCAGCCTAGCTAAATATTCAAAAACTCCATTCACCTCTTCATTCAATAATCCGATCACAACTTTCAATCCTTTACCTAACCAATCACAAGTAACAGAACCAATTGATCATCACACTAATTAGACACTCCATTACTCTCCTCCAATCAAAACCCAGCACATCCCAATTTAATTAACAACGATGACTCATCAATGTCAATTGACTTGGATTTTCCTATTCCCAGTGATCTAGACATGAGAGTCTCCTCCAGTACACTTCTCTTCCCAGAAATCAAGAATAATCTTCTATCTATTTCAATCAACTCCTCAAATATTCTTAACTCACAAAACCTAGGCGGGTCTTTTCTTTCTTCCATAAGGTCCTCATCCCCCACTTTACAAAACCCATATGTTCACAGCTCTACCAACTCTCTAGATATCTGCAACTCTAATAAACAAGATCCTAGACTTGACAGAAGGACTATTTTTAAAACTAGAGAAGAACAAGCCAGCACAAGACTCAATAAGTATAAGGACAACCTGACAGTAAAGTTATCAAATATTGAGGGATATAATTCTCTTGACTGTGACAATGATAGTGACAATGAGACAGATCCACAAGACTCCTTATTATTAGAAGGCATATGTGATCACCATCGAATAGTCCAGTGGGTCTCCAAACTATCATCAATAAGAAGCAAACTACAAGAAATAATCAACCTCATTCTTGACATTCACAAAACATCCAAAGACAACATTAGACAAAAGCCTCATCTTGCTATCTTTATAAAAATAGAGGCAAAAGACTGACAATTTTTCAGATCTTTTTTCAAAACCAAAGATCTCCGAAGCAATTACCAAAAGGAATACGAGAAACTAGAAAAACATTTTCAAAAGAATTACAAGACCAAAAACAAGATCACCTATCTGAACTGCATAACAAAACAAAAAATTAGGCTACTTCTAAACACCTGTCTTCTGGTTGCATATCTGTGATACATCAATATATTTGACCTCACACCCTTTTAACTTACACAAATCCTAGACTATAGGTGCAATTATTTCTACCATCCAGAAAATACAGAAGACCTAGATCATCTTGAACTCCTACCCCTCTGCAGAAAAATGTTTCGAAACAATCTTTCTTCACTTCTATCAAATCCAAACTTCATTCCTCCAAAAATTAAAGCAAAGATTCTTCACAAAATTCCCATTGCAGATAGAAGCACAACAAGAGATATCGCAAGATCACTATGACTCTATTACAAGTTTGATCTTCTTCCAGATTCCTATTTTGAAATTTTACCTTCATTACCGGAACATTCCTCCAATTTTCCACACAACTTCCTTTCTCTATTCCCAATAACTAAGAAAAATGAATTAAGGAACCTGGACAGTTTGATAAAAGAACTTAGAAAGCAATTTGTTATTCTTCCAAGACTTCTAGAATCATGTTTCGATTTTCCTTCACCAAAAATTCCACTCCCAGATTTTCCTATAGACCTGGCACCTGAATTTCAAGACCAGTTTTTATTAGATCCATCAATTCAAGATATAAGTGTAATGGTCAAAGAACTCAGAAACAAATACTTTTTCAAAAGACTTCCTCCATGCTTTATCATATCCAAAGAGTCTCTTCCTTACAGTCTATCATCAATACCTGATTATCTAACATCAGTAACATTTCAAATTTCTGCCACTAACCACCAAGACACTCAAATTCTTATTAATATTTTCAAAAAAGATTTTTTTTTTCAATTACCACTGGAAATACAGTGGGTCTCTTTAGATATCCCACAAACCAATAAGCCTTGGCTGCCAAAAAATATATCAGATTTTGATTTATCCTTGGGAATTGGCAAGTTTCTTCCAAAGGATAAAAACCTGAGAAAAACTATCAAATCTCTCCATAACAAATTCGAATTTCAAAGAATTCCCAAGTTATGGTTTGACATTCCACTTACTTCATTATCAGAAAACTCCAATGAAATCAATCAAATCTTGCAAGAAAATGGAATGTCACATATCAATATTCCATTATTAGACAATGATTTTCTTTTAGCTAACATTGCTGATTTCCACAAAATATTCAAATTCAATAGACTTCCCGAGCATTTCATTATCTCAGAATTCCTTTCTGAACCAGAGTTCGATCTCACCCCTTTTCTAATCTAATTCTTTCTTATGAGCACAAAAATCAATAACCAAATTACAAATACATCCCTTAAATTTTCTTCTATTAATCACTCTCTCTTAACAAATCCCATTATCATTCACAATGAACCAACTCTTTCCTCATACTACTCAGATCATCACTCGAACCAATTATCTATTAATAACAATCTAAATGCATCTACCTCTTGTAACTATCAAAACCTAATCTCCTTCACTACACTCAACACAAGAGGACTCAATGACATCACCAAACTTCAAGTTCTCTTCAATTCTGTTGGAAACAGATCAATTTTACTTTGTACAGAAACGAAATTAAAGAAAAGTGATTTTCATCCAAAAAACATTAATGGCAGATCTATCATATATGGCAACTCAGATGCACCAAAAAATAGGATAGCCCTTATCATAGGAAAAGACCTCTCTTTCCATATATTTGAAATCTTATCTACCTCAGAATTTTGCTCTTCCATTATTTTAAAATTCAAAGACAAGGTTAATATCCTTCTAACTGTTGTCTATTTTCCACACAATATTGATAAAAGAAGATCAGCTATTAGTTTTCTATGCCAAACCATTAGAATCGTTGCAATATCCAAACTCCATCATATCATTTCAGGCGACTTCAATTCTTACCCCAAAAAAGTCTCATCAATTGAAGCTGCAATATCTTTATACAAACAATCAGTTTACAATTATCTTAACAATTATATCAACATCGGCCAGCAGTTTAATGAAAGAGCATTTACATATTTTACTTCTACAAGCGCATCCCACATCGATCAAGTGTGGGTATCCAAAAACCTAGTGCCCAAAATTATCTGGTATCAGGTTAGCAAATGCGATACTATTCCAACAGATCATCGATTAGTTACCATTAAACTAGACTGGTTTGAATTCAAGAAATCCAAAACAATCTACAAATTCAACATTGACAAGACAATCAAAGAAAATATTACTAACTTCATTAAAGATATTAAACTCTGGTTCAGTATATTCCCTCTTACATCCTGAGAGGAACTTAACAATATAATAAAAGACTCTATAACCAAATTAATCAAGAAAATCAAAGTAAACATTTCCAAAAAGAGTCAGTACATCAAAGCTGAAAAAAATCTTAGAACACAGACCAGAAAAATCAATCGTGCCATAATTCTTATCAAAAATCACCTACCTTGCTAGATGGCAACCTCATAGACTTATATACCAATGCAAACCAGTGTACAGATATATCAGTAAAAGGTTTCAAGAAGCTTAAAAGATTGCTAATCAAGGAAGAGTTATTTCAGGCTCAACACGAACTTCTAGAAAAGTACCGTCTCAACTTCGAAAATATTATAGAAAACTTTTATACCAAGCCAAAAAACTATATTGCCAGGGCCCTTGGCAAAATCAAACCCAAAATTGATCTCATACAAATATATAAAACAACGAAAATCAGATCGAGAATGACCCTGAAGTCATAAAAGACATTATTAATTCATACTTTCAAAATATCCTATGCTAGCGACCCTTTAATCTCTACAGATTTCCTGAGTGGCAAGAAGCATACAACCCTCTTCCAATAGATCAAGACCTATATAAAGAAGTACTCTCAATAATCGATCCGGAAACTCTCGAGTTCACTATCAAATTACTTCCAAAAAATAAAGCTCCTGGAAAATCAGAAATTAGTTATGAAATCATCAAACTCCTGGGAAAAAGTGTCTACGAACCTCTCTGCAACATATTTAACTTTATCACTAACTCCGCATTTATTCCTAATTACTGGAAACAAACCATCATCACACTAATCCTCAAGAAAATAATCTGGAGTCACAATCTAAATGATACAAGACCCATATCTCTTGTGGAATTCACAAGGAAACTTTTTATCAGCATAATCAACAAAAGGTTCATCAAAACTCTCAAAAATAATCAAATACTATCAGACTTCAATTTCGCTGGTTTTTCTGGCCAAAGCACTATGAAATCTCTAACTATTGTCAACTCAGCAATCCAAGCTGCAAATATCAATAACAAAGAATTCTGGTTTGCCTCTTTAGACATCACCAAAGCCTTCGACTCTGCTCCAATCCCAGCCATCCAAAAATTATTTCAAAGAATTAATTGTCCAGAGAAGTTGATTCAACTTATTGTTAACCTATTTTCCAACAGAGTAATGTCATTTAACACCCCATCCGGACCAACAGAATCTTTTTTAATCAATAATGGAATAGAGCAGGGGGAAACTCTATCTCCAATTACTTGAGTCATTTTCTATGATCCATTGATCACCAAACTCTCTAATCACCCCAGAATAACCAAATACATTGCTCCCAATGCCTTAGCGTACATGGATGACCTGGCATTAATTGCAGATACCAAAGACAATATGGAGAGCCTTCTAGAAACAGCAAACCAATTCTTTCAAATCAATGGACTAACATGCAACAAGGACAAAACAAAGATAATTAACAATATTTCAACCAAAAACAGTATATCCCACAGCATCATCTTTAATAACCATACAATTCAAGTTTTAAAATCTTTCAAGAGTGTGAAATATCTGGGCATCTAGATATCCCCATGCCACATGCTAAAATTCAACAGGAAAACCTTCGAAGAAACAATCAACAAAATCTTAAAAGAACTTACATATCAAAACTGGAAAGGGGAAATCAAACAAAAAATTATTGAATGGGTTGTCCTTGGAAAATTTGAGTATTTTTTACTCACTTTTTATCTTCACAAATCCCTCTTATGCAGTCTACAAAAAAAAATTAACAAACTTATCAAGTCCTCATACAAGATATCATCAAGATGCTCCAATCTTATTCTAGTTAACGAGGGAGGCCTAAAAGTCTCTTTGCTTGAAGAAAGACAAAGATCATCCCTTGTAACCAACCTAATATCCAAACTCGCCACTCCGTTAATCAGAAAATATCTACATCAAGATATTAGATCAATACAAAAAAGAGAATCAATATGGTTCTGTCCACTCTGCAACCTAGACAAATTCAATCAAGACAATTGGCTCCTCAGCGCAGCCCATGCACCAAAAAACTTCAAGATCCAACTGTGTCCTCCAACTTGTATATTTCATAACGACAATGCCATAAATTCTATCAGGTTCTTATTCAGATCACTTAAAAGCAATCTCAAAATTACTGCAGTTTGTACAGCAAATGCACTTAATATTCAATTTACCAACCAACTGCTTAGATTTAATAGTCTTACCAAACTTACGTGATCCCAAATTATTTCACATACAGGGATTACAAGATGTGGTCCAGAACCTCACTGGTTCAAAAACTACATCAACACTTTCTCCCTGAAGGGCACATATAGACCTATTTCCAATCCAAGACCAACATTCTGGCTGGTCTACCCAAGTTGTGTCATCGTTAAAACTTACAAAAAAGTCACAGAATTCAGAGAGAACTCATCTCTGAAAGGAAAACACTACCTAATTGACCAATCCAACAATCTTATCAGGTGTCAAGGGTGTCCCTTGAACACGAGTAACAACAATTTCTGTTTCATCATTTTTACAACCACATCTGCATCATCCTTATGGGTATCTATCCAAAACCCTCCTCTACCAAAATTTCGTCTTAATAATTTAATTGAGAAAACTCTCAACACTCCTCAAGCACAAGAAAAAATTGTGAAAGACATCTGTCTTTCACCAAATCCTTTCTCTCCTTCCCAACTTTCTAAGATCGGCCACTCCCTCTTTTTCTCTGTTCAAGTCTTCAAAGATGATGTTATCATCAATGAAACCAAAGTTACTCTTTCTACGTCAGGCACAGCTATAGCTAACATTCTTCTGGTAACCTATGATATTATTCAATGGTGCCCAGTCTCATCAACAATCGAAATTAGAAACAATCAAGACATCCTGCGACAAGTCTCTAATGGTCCAAGAAAAATGGTCAAAACCAATCACGCATCCATAATTTCAAGAATTATCAGTTTGAGTACTCAAAGATCAGTTCGACTTCAATCAGGCAAACCCAAGTTCAGACCAGTTATAAATGAAACTTTACTGTGGAATACCCTTCCACCATACTTCATCGAGAACCCCAAAATAAACAATATCAATCTGGGCAGTAGTGCTATTTGGTCCAAAAAAATTCTGAGAATCACAAAGACCTATATGATCTGTGAAAGCTCGTCTGTAATCAAAACCTTTCAAGAAGCCTTAAATCCACATGGCCTGGAATTTCTCACCAAATCCACCAAGCAAATTAGAGGTACACGAAACAACTCCTACAGTGATCTCATATTATTCAGAATAAAACTCCTATTAGGAACACTCCCAATACGAGCCTACCTTAACCAACTATATTTAGAACAATATCTAGACCACTTCTGCCCAAGATGTGAGCTCAGAATCGAAGACATCAGACATGTTTTCGAATGTATTGAAGCAGAGAACCATACAGCTCAAATTATTAACAGTATAAATAGCATTCTACATCCAGACCAAAGTAACAAACCTATAGACCACATTTGGCAAGTAGTCAAGCTTTCGTGTGGTCTTATCAACAATATACATTCCACAGCAGACACTATTACCTGAACCAAAGCAGTTTCTGAAAGCCTCACACTACTTTATAATCTAATTTGGAAACCAAGGTGTAATACAGCAAACACATCTCCCACTACTGAAATTAAATGGGACCCAAACCTCCACCGATCAAAGACCAATAATAATAATAACAATAACAATACCAATCCAAAAAATTCAAACCAGGAAGCATTAAATTTCAGATCTAATTCAAATTCTGATAGCGAGCTAATGGTGAATCTGCCATCTTTAGTCACGAACGAATTCATTAAAAGCAATTATAACTCTACTCTATGCTACAAAAATTTAATAAATAACTTTAACAATCTCATCAATAACCCTGAGTAGGTATTCATAGCTGCTCAGCACTATCTCATATGTGTAACAGTTTTAATATTTATTTTCCTTATCACTAAGATAGTTCACGTAGACAAGCTAGCATTAGACTTATTAACTAGCTAGTTATATAAGAGATGTTGTCATTTTCTCCATGTATAAATTTCAAACAATTTTATGATTAATAAAGTGATAATGTTTACCTACCAAAAATATATATATATATATATAAAGAAATTATTTAAATTCATATATAATTTTTTATATTAAAAAAAATCAAAAAAATAAGTAGATTTAATATATTTTATTCTTGTCCAATTAGAATTTAATTAGAACTTTAGAGATTTTTGGAATTTTTAGGATTTTTCTAAAGAAATATATTAGAAATATGAGAACAATAAAAATTAGTTTTTTTAAAATATAAACTTAAATTATTATCTAATATTCTTACTTACCTTGTATTACATCCCCATGCTTTTATTCAACATTATATAATTTGATTATGATATAGCAACAGACTCATTATTAAACTTTACATTATATAATAAATTAAATAAATTTATAATATCATTATTCAAATATTCAAAAAAGAAATTAATAAATATATATTGTTTAATATTTTTAATTTCTATTCTAAATTAAAATTTTTTTTTAAATATTTATAATTAATATTTGTTTTTTTTTTATGTAGGTAAACATCATTTCTTTATTTAATTTGTATATTAAAAGTATAAATCGTAAAAGAAACAACATTTTTCATTTGTAAATACAGTGAGTTTAATGCTAGTTTGCCTATAGAAACCAAATGACTAATATTGAAAATAAAATTTTAAAACAATATATCTTGTCAATTAGTACTGAGCAGCTATGCTTACCTACTTGATATATAATTAATATTTGTAATTTTTATATTATTCTTTAAATTATAGAAATTTTTTTTTATAATATTTAAATTTTCTATACTAAAAAATTACTTTTATTTATTTTTTTAAATAATTAAAATATTTTTTAAAAAATTTATATTATATTAATTTTAATTATACATTACTTATTGATAATATTTATTTCTTATTTATTTAATAAAAATTTAAAGTTTAATTATAAGCAATTTTTAAAAAAAAAACTCTTTCCCGTAAATCGATTTTTGGCAAAAAATTTTCTTTTATAGTAATAACCTTTAAAACAAACACTTTGTTTCTTCCCAAGCGCCTCCAAGCGCACTTTACACCCTAACTACTCCCACCATGGAGCCCTCAACTTTCTCAACAAATCAAAAACAATTTCT
>CAJVPV010002527.1:0-12953 GCA_910591835.1 Acaulospora morrowiae
TTACTTTTTATATTCTACTTCATTTTACTTTTATTTTTCTCCTTATTTATATAGTTTATTTTTCACTTTAACAGTACCAGTTGTAGTTAAGGTTGCTGTTGATGACTTTTTGCACTATTTGCTCCCTATCGGTTTGTCCCAATTTGTTGTTATTCTGGTAGACAAAGAATTCCTTCAGGTGGCAGCTGAATTTCTTTTTGGACTTGCTGGCCATTGCTATGGTGAATGCTTGGTGGGTGGCTCTAGTGGTTTTTGAAGTGTTAAATTCAATATAGATAGTTGGGATGTCATCCTGCTATTGTGAGGGGTTTTCCTGTACTGGTACTATCCAGTGTTTGGACATTTGATAAGTGGAGGGATTGAGATGTTTTTTCCTGGTAAAGAAACAAAGATGGTTCGTGAAGTGATTTTCATATAAATTATAGCAAATAAAAGTTTGCTTGGATTGATTAGGACAATGTCCAAGAGAGCATATATTGGGTCTGGGAGTTTTGCCTTGGGGGAGGAGCCCCCAAGGACGTTTTGCTTGCCTTTTCTCAAAATTTTTAAAAATTACTAAAAAAGGAAATTTTCAAGAAATCTGATGCGTTTGAGAAAGAGTTTTTTTTCGTAATACCCATTATCTTTTAATTTAATAAATAAATAAATATATATGTATAATAAACGATTTTTATTAATAAATATAAAACAAATCTTACCTTTGTTTGAATTATAAAATTTTTCAAGCATGTTAAGAATACTTTTTTATATTTTCACCAGAATGTACATCCCAGATTTGTACAAAATCGATTGTTATTGATTGCATTTTCCAATTTTTATTGATAAAATGTATAGAAATGGCCAAAAAAGCTTTCATTAATACTGAAGTCCAAATATCAAGGGTAAATGAGATTCAATTTTCTGTTTCTTGTAATAATTTCTGTATTTTTTTTTGATCGGCCAGATAGAATTTCATTATATTTGTTTTAATAGAAGTCGGAGAAGATAATTTTACATTTTCCAATAAAGTCTCTATAAAATTTTGAAAAGTTAATTCTTGTATAATTGTAAAAGGATGTTGCTTAACAACAATCCATTGAATTAATTTTTTTTTCATTTTTTTATGATCATATATCTATATATAATGTTCCAATCTAATTTTGCTATATGAAATCTTGCAAGATGTTTATATATATTAGTAGTATTGCCTCCACTACATACATATGTAGTATTGCAATAGTTACAGATTGCTTTTTTAGTATTTTTAAAATTCAAATTTTTCGTAAAATGGCTTCATACTTTGCTTTGGTTTGTTATTGTAGAAGATAATGCTGTTTCTGATAAATTACTTGTAATAATATTACTGATATTGCTGTTTTCATGGCTAATTAAGCTGCTAGTTTTATCATTAATATATTGAAAATTAAAACTGTCAGAAAAATTTTCATGTTTCATTTTTAAAAAATGTTAAAAAAGTTATTGATAAAAAGCTAAACAATAACTGTTAGAATAAAAAAAATATTAGTATTAAACAAACTTGTTGAAATATAAAGGAATGATAAAAACAGCAAAAGTAAAATCGTCAAAAAGTTTTTTCTTATAATCCTATATTATGAAAAAATGAAGCAAAGTCAAACTGTGAAAATTTATGATCGTTTTATTTTATTACTTTATATTTCATTTAAATTTAAATTTTCTATTTTTGTTTCTATTTAAATATAAAATATAAAAAATCAAAATTGGTTTTGATTCGAACTGAAACTGATCTGATCTGATCAGTTTATAAAATTTTAAAACCGATCTGATCTGATTTTTATTGGTTTAAAAATTTTAAAAACCAAACTAATCTAAACCAAAACCGATTCACAGATCAATCAGTTTTCAGTTTAAAACTTTGATCCCTAACTGCCAGAGACAAACATTTCACAGAAAAACTAAAACTGAAATGAAAAGGATCCTTCTACATCTATAATGTCTTGCCCAATAATGTCTTCAAGCTTAGAATATTGGAAGAAAAAGTTCTTGCTACTCCTATCAATCTTTTTCTCTTAAAACTATATTTTGACCGATTAGCATAAAAACCTAGCATATATATACAGAAAGAAGTATTCTTTAGCTACTGAAGAGTTCAGTATCCAAGTTATGCAACGTGGACACAAATGCTTAAGTAACCCAGTTCTTCACTTGTACCAAACACAATACAAGTATTATTGAATCCTTGAACAAAAAGAAAATCTGAAGAAACTAGAGAAACAAGTGAAAGATACAGTGTAATGGAAGTGGTCCACAGAGTACTCCCTGTCCATTATAGCCAATCCACAAAGCATATTTAGCAATTACTTTATCTCTCACAATGAATTCACAAACTTTGAAGAAGAAAATATAAAAAAAACGAAATAAGAAGCAAACCTCTAGTTAAATGAAAAAAAAAAAAAGACCTGTCGAAAGGAGTAGACACAGGATTTTCTAGCAGGCGAAGAAGACCTTCCAAATGAAATACTCTGTTTCTTAAGTTCAAGTTCTCTAATTTCAACTTCTTATTGAGATTGTGAAAGAAGCGCACATTCCAAAGTATCTCTAATTCTCTTTTTAATCTTTCTACCTCTAATTCCAAAGTCCTGAACATATTTCCTTGACAAACTTGGCACTTCAAAACTCTAACCCTTTCTTGAAGCAAAACAATTGTCTTCCCTGAGACCAGAGTGAGTTAGGCAAGTATTTCTTGACAAACGATTTTTTCTTGGCATTTTCTGAAGAATTTTGAGTTGATGATTACTTGCCAAGCAATTTTCAAGAAGACCTTAAGTACACAGCATAATAAAACCTTAAAAATACTCACGAAAATCTATAAAAAGAACAGTTGCCCCAAACAACATACTTCTTTTTCAAATTTGAACATTTCCAATATACAACTAATAATCCCATGGCTGCCTATACTATTTTGGTCGAAGATCTCTTGCAAACTACTTCTGAAGATATAAATGTTGCACCAGCTTCTTATGATCTTTTGCAGACTACCGAAATACAACTTTTGAATACTTATCAGAAGTTACAGAGGGTATTCCAAAGAAGAAACAGGATTATAACTCTTGTGTATGCTTACTATTTTGGGAAATTATTGGAAACAACTTCCAGCCAAATACAAAGACCTTACCTAAATTCACAGATCACCAGATATTATTTTTCAGCTTCTATATGCATATATTACCTTTTTAGTAAAGTTGGAATTTATCAAATTTATAGAATTCAATCCACTATCCTTCACCTAATTAGACAATTGTCCTATTCTGATTTTATTACCCTAACACAAGATTAAATTTATAGAACTTATAGATTAGTGGAGGAGAATTGTTATACTTGATTTTCACCCAAGATTTTTACTATCCTTTGTCTGATTTTCACTTGTATTAATTCTTGAAATGTTAGCTGTTCTAGAATAGTCTTGTATTACAGATCTGTTACTATACTTTCGGCATCTAGTGTATTTATTGCACATTTATCATTTCTAAAACATTTTTATTTTATTTTATTTTTACTTTTTATATTATCTTTGCCAAAATATTTATTTATGTAAATGCTAACACAGTTGAATATTTTGACGAAAATAGTATCTATATCTTAGTTTATATTTTTACTATAATATATATTTATCATGTATGAAAATATTATAACTCAAACATATATATAAAGGCTTCAATTTCATTTAGGAATTGGTAGGCTTGAACATATATTTTATCAAATAAATAATTTGACTTTTATAAAACAAATCAATATTGACTCTTTCACTTGACCTCAAATACCTCAGAATTGTACTAATTTGTACACCTCTAGGAACTTTAGCATACCACATTGGCCTGTCTATCTAAAGTACCTCCCTGCTACTAGTTCTCTGTCTTTATCTTTCTCCTAAGATATAAACGATATATGATACTATATACACCTCTACAGTAAATTATCAGGATGGATTATCGTAATTGATTGATCGCGATAAAAAAATTTTTTTAAATTATTTTTTCTTCTTAATTTTTGTTGTGTATCCAAAAATTTTTTTTTTGTGTTACTTTCTTCATTTCACAGTTTTTTGTCATACTAAAAATGCAGGGTTCTGAGCTAAGCTCTCAACAACGTGAACAAATAATCAGCACACATCTTTCAGATACTAAAGGCAAAATTATTTCCTCTCAATTCAATATACCTTTCTCAATTATTTATAATACAATAAATCGTTATAAAAAAAATAGTTCCCTTAACCTTAATACATATCCTGGACGATCAAAATCCCTTTCTGACCATGATCAGCAAATAGTGTGACGTTATGTTCAAAAAGATTGTTTCACACCCTAGGCAACATTTCGAATAATATAAACACCCACCTCATCTCAATATTTTATGCAAATACTATTTGAAACTACTTATACGAAATGGTATTAGAAAGTTGCATAGCATGAAAAAAGCCTCTTTTATCAAATAAATAATGTTTAGCTCGACTTAATTGGTGCAGAACCAAACATAACTGAGATAAGAAATGGAAACGAATTGTGTGATCTGACAAATTACGATTCGCCTTATTCAAGTCTGATAGATGAGTATAAGTTGGACACAGAGTTAAGGAAGAATACAATATAGACTGCATTAAGCCTACTGTAAAATTTGGCAGAGAATCAGCTATATTTTGGGGCTGTTTCTCATGGAATAGTGTTGGCCTCTTAATACTCGTGAATCAAAAAATGAATTCAAAGGCTTACGTAAACGTTTTAGCCATCAATTTTATACCTTGGATTTGTAATAGTCTGGGCACCATATTTCAACAAGACAGTGCCAGTTGTTACACCACTCAATATTCAGCTTGGTGACTCGAATCACATGCGATTCAAGTCTTGAATTGGGTTGCTCAAAGTTCCAACCTCAATCTAATTAAGAATTTGTGGGACTATTTGGATTATCAGATCCAAAAAAGAAAACCTTTAATTGTATCTAGACAAGAATTTATTTGTATTATATAAAAGAAATGGGAAATAATAAGCATTGAAACAGTACAGCACATAATTTTAAGCTTGTTTCGATGTGTCAAAGCAATTATTAAGGCTAAGGATAAAAACACGAAATATTAATATATCATGTTTTGAATCATGTAAAAATAAATTATGATCATTATAGTTTATTTTATTTTTTTGCTGACTATATATAAATTAATAAAAGTTAAATAAAATTAAAAAAAAAAAAAAGATTGTTTGTTGACTCACATGAAAATCCCAGTAATTTACTGTAGGGGTGTGTATAGTTAACAAGATATTTATATACCATATTAGTTGTTTGTGATATGAGGTTTTGGCTTCAATGGAGGGGCTATCTTTAGAGTATGAGTTGAAGTCTCCAGCAATTAGATGATAAAGTTTGTTGTGAACAGCGCATTTAATTGCTTGATGAATTTGTCTAATAGCTAGGTCTCATTCTTTTCTTTCATGTGAAATATAGATTACAATGAAAAGAATATTTACTTTTCCTTTGAATTTCAAAACAATTAAGGAGCAGTACTCAGATACATCACATATTTTGAATATATATGGTAATAGATCTTTGCCAATGACTATCATAGTACTATTTTTTGAAGTGCTGGATTTGTCAAAGATAATAGATCTTTCATTAATGTTGGTTGGATAAAAATCTTCTTTTTGAGTTTTGTTTTGATACACAGAAGAATAGATTTGCTGTTTTTGGTATTGATTAATACTTTAAGTTTGACTGGATTATTAAGACCTCTGGTATTGATGGTAGTAATTGTGATGAGGTTTTGGATATTGTTGGAATTATTGTGGTTAGGTAAGATAAGTGGTATTGTTTGGATATGGGAATTATTGTATGAAGGTGAAGTAATGACTGAAATAATTGCTTTGGAGTTATTAGTGTTTGTACTCATTATAGGATTAGACTAAGAAGAGGATAAAATCAATTCTGGTTTGAGAAGCGTTTCTTTAATAATAAGAGATTTAGAGAGTTTAGAAAAGTAAAAGATTTGATGTAATTAGTATATGTGGATTGGAAAGGAGTCATTGTCAATTAAAGAAAACTCAATTGGCATAGGCTTTTGTCTTTTAGGATTCTGTTAATTTATTCAGGGCTCTCTAGTAGATTAATGTGAGAGTTAACAAATCAATTCTCTGGAATTCTTTGAAATTCATAATGGTTGTAAAGAATTTTGATTTTTTCCTTAAATTCTGATCGCTGTGTAATAGACAGCTGATATTCAGGCTTGGATCAATATTCTTCAATTTTGATAGGAGTTTGGGTTTGTTAGTTTGGGATATTGTGGATCAATCCAATATGGTCCAAGAGACAAAGAAAACCAGTAATTGTTTCTAAGGTTTTTAATTAAGAATTGCATGTTATGATTATTTGTGATAGGAATTTGAATTTCTAGTTTAAGTTTGTATTCATTGATAATTGATGGAAATGTTGGAAAAAGATTTTTATGCTTGAAAAAGTTAAAGGAAAGTTGTTTAAAGAAATATCTAGTTTTAAGGTTTCTAACAACTTCTTTGATATTGTGGATAGATGTGTCAAGTAGAAAGAAATGTGTGAACTCAAATTCTAATTTGTCATAAGAAATAGGAAGAAGAATTTTTGAAGGTAGAAGATCAAAATAAGTGGATGGAATTTTGGATGGGACCATAAAGAACCTTCTGAGTTTCCTAATTATATTATCTAGGTTTCTGAGATCTTTTCTTTTTTTGACTGGAAAGAGATATGTCACTTTTCTGGAAATGTTACTCAGTTTATCAAGTAAATTAGGAAGTATTGAGAAGTATGAGTCTGGAAGAAAGTTAAATTTGTAGTAAGTGTGAAGAGAGCCTGCTACACTTGCTGTAGTGTTTCTATCCATGATTGAAATTTTGTGTGGTATTTTGACTTTTATTTGTGCCAAGGCTAAGTCTGAAGAGAGAAGTAGTTCTGATAGATTGTCTTTGAACATTTTCCTATTCTTTTATAACAAGTCATGATAGACTAGTTTGTTACTGTTATTGGGCTGATACAGAAAGTTGCATCCATATTTCATAATTTGTGTTAAAAGGTGTGGATTGAGATCAAAAATATTAATATATCTTAAGTAGGCAATAAAGAGGCTAGCATTTAAGAGAAGTCTAATTTTGGATCTAACTTCTCTGTTGAGCTCTATTACTTTGTGTTTTGTTTAGTAAATTCTTTGAAATCTTTCTTTGAGTTTTTCATATTCTTTTTGATGGCTGTCTTTGAGATCTGCTATCTTGCTGAAATTAAAGAAGTTTCTATCTTTTGCTTTGAATTTAATGAAAATAGCTAAGTAAGGTTTTTGTCTGACTCTTTCTCTTGAATGTTTATTGATCTCTAATAAAAGTTTAACCAGTTCGTCTAGATCAGTTCTTATGGAAGAGAATCTTGAGACCTAGTGAATAATGATGTGCTGTTCTGTGATAAGTTTATTGGAAATGTTAAGGTCTTTCTTATCCTTATTTTCAGTATTGATTGTTATATTATATTCTTCAATTTCGAAATCCCTTAATATTAGATCTTCTTTATATACCCATAGTCTTTCGATAGCTGCTTCTATTTTCTCTTTATTGTTACTTTTGTTTGTCAGACTTGAGTATATATTTCTTTGTCTATGTGTAGGAGTTTTTGCATGAATTGGTAAAGGGGGACAGGATTGAAAGAAAACTGAATTGATATATTGTTGTAAGGTTATGGTTATAGATGAGATGTCGGGATTGTTTGGTGAAAGAACATTGGTTTTACTATTTTTCTCCTGATAAATATATGAATTTAAGGTGTTGCCTATTTCTAAGTCTTTTGGGTTGGAAAAATCTAGATCAATAAACATTGAATGGTCATCTTTGTATATATCTTGTACAAATGATTGAGGTTGATTGGCTGATATATTTGGTAAGTTGATTATAAATCTTTTGATTGGTAGCTAGTTTTTGATTGGTTGAAATCTGAGATTATTTGGAATTCTGATTGGCAGTTATTTTGTTGTTTGGATCATTTTAAGATTTTTCTTTTCCTTCAAGAAGCAAAACACTTCTCTCAATATTTAAAGTTTGTAATATAGATAGCTGATTAATTTTCTTTAGTTGGTATGTTATTGTAAGAGTGAATATTTTTTTCTTTTTCAAGTTTTTATTAATTTGAATTATATTTCAGGGGATATGCTTGGAGTAGTTCTATTCTCTTGCTAGAATTGCTTGAAAAACTTCATTTCTAAGCTGGCCATTTCTTGCAAAAATTCCTTAAAAGGAGTTATAAAAGTCTAGGAATTCATTAAGTTGTTGGAAAGATTTGTTCACAAGAATTGAAACTTGTGTCACAAGATTGCTTGGGTTTTTTGCAACTGAGAATTCAATCTGGAAGATTGAAAGGCTTGAAGAGTCTGACCTAGTGACTAAAGATAGGTCCCTAAATTAAAGGCGAGGACATAATTCAAATGTCCCTTACTATTAAAAAAGTTTTTTTTTTTTAATATAAGGTCAAAAAAAAACTATCTACAAAGGTTTTTTGCAATTTAGGACACTTGATTCAAGTGTTTTTTGAATTATGTCCCTATTAAAGTAATGAATAAATAATTATGTCTCTTCAAAAGGGACGTAATTGATCTGTGAAATTTTATATGCTAAATAGTTTAAGGACCCATCCTTACTAGTAACATTTGTAGTTGGGATGAGTCACTTTGTAGAATAGTTGTTAAGTAAAAAAATTGTTGATGTTTTGGAAGGATTTGTAATTATGAATTCTTTATTTTCATTCTGATAGATTATAAATACTTGGCATCGGGTTCTGTCTATGAGAATAATGTCTAGAAGCACATTCTTGTTGTTTATATTGAATAGTATTGCTAGTAACCAACTTTCCATATTTGAGGATAGACTTGGGTTCTGTTCAACTATAATTATTAAAGTCACATATTATGTAGTTAATATTAAGTGTTGTTGTTATTATAGTTATATTCATTGTATACATGTTTGGTATATGGGAACTGTTATTGTTGTGTTGATATATTTGATATATTGTATCAACAATGTGTTTATTATTGGCGCATTTATCTGATTTGTTGTTTGTATAATAAACACATCTGTATTGTTGACATGTTATATTTTCTGTTAGATGTGTTTTGATATATTTGATGTGTTGAGTACATATATTGTGGTGTTGATCACTTGCTGGAGATAAGCTGAATCTGGTTTTTCCTTAAATTAGAAAAATTATTCACATGACTTGAGTTGTTGATAATATTGAGATTGTTGTTATTTATTATTGTTAAGTCTTTTTTCTTGGATTCTCTTGCAAAAGTCTGGTGTTCCCTTGTTCTTGTCTAGTATCTAGGTTGCCTGATTTATTAGATGAAATATGGCTAGTCAAGATTCTTCTAGTGTCTAGAAAGATGCAGAATCTTGTATACAACTGGCTAGAAGTTAGGAGAGTTGATGTTGACTTTTCTAGAAGCTTACTGTAAATTGTAAAACTTGTGCTTTTTCCTTTTTTTTTAAAGTTTGTTTCTTTGAAGAAAAGGGAATCAAGCTAAGTTGTTAGGAACAAAGTTGTTCTGCGAAATAAATTTATCTTCCTTAACAATTGTAATATTATTTTAATTAAGGTTTCTTATATTGTTTATGGGTTTCTTGTGCTAGAGGATTGTTTTGTGTAAAGATGTTCTTAAAATTATCAAAAAAGTCAATTTTTAAGAAACTGATGATTTTATAGAAAGATGTTTTTTTTTTTTTAAGTATAATATATATATTTATCATTTTTTATTTATTGTATTATATTATAAAGTTATATACATAATTAAAAAAACAATATTTCTTGAATACAAAGCATATAACAGGTTAAATGCTAGCTTGTCTATACATTTATATCTAGTTAATATTGAAAAAAATTTAAAACAATATTATATATACTAAATATAACTGAGAGCAGTATGCTTACTTACTTAAAATATTTGGATTAAACATAAAAAGAATAAAAAGTAAAAGAAAATTGAAAAAAAAATAAATAATCTATGGGTCTATATCATAATGATAATGTTTCATAGGTTACTAGGAAAAGGTTTAGGATTTAAACCCACCTGGTTATAAAAATTTATCATCTTTATAATTAGTTGACTAGCTTCCAATACATGTTATATTTAATCAGCTAAAAATCATTTATCAAATTAAACTAAATTGCATAAAAATAAAATCTCTGGTTTTTTTGATAATCGCAGGCTAAAAATAGATCAAAACAAAAAAGTTGTATAAGACAAGACTTCTGGTTTAACTTTAGTATATGTTCACAATCCTAACTGGAACAGCAGATTCTATATTCCCATCCTTCCTATTCTGATTGGTTAGTTTTCTAATTTAGGTCATACTTAATCAGTTATTATCTCAGCAGACTCTGAAATTTGATTAAATCTTTGTCTTTCTATTTAATATTGATACAATCTGGATTGATGATCCAATTATAGAAGAGAGTTAGGTCATAAGTCAAAAAAAAAACTTTTAAAAAGATTTTTCAACTGTTAAACAGAATTTTTCTTATCTTATATTTACAAGTAATGAGTCACTAGTATAAATCAGGATATAAATTATATATGTTGCTGAAATTTATAGATTCTTGATACAATTGATACAATTATTTGATGCAATTAATTGAGTTATTATTAAAACATATAAATAATTAAATCATGATATAATTATTTTTGAAAATTTTAGAAATTGAATTAATAGCAAATAATTTATATCACATATATAATATGTATCCACCTATTTAATATAAGTTAGTATTCTGATAAAAAAGATCGGGTAGTATAAGTTAATATTAACAATAGTTAATAGACTATTTATATGTAAATAATTGTAATCTTACCTGATTTAATAATAAAATCCATATGTATATTGCAACTTAACCCTTTAAAAAAAATAAAAATAAAAATAAACTAATATTATAATAATATTGGTTATTGAAACTAAAACTAAGTTACTTAAACTATAAAATTTATATAAATAAAAAGAATATTTAAAATGTAACCAATTGTCCAGCTTATGGATTAATGAGGATTTTAAAAATATAACTCTTATTAATATAAATAATAGAATATAATTAATGTTATTTGTTGTTATGATAGTTATTATTATTATTGTATTAAAAAATTGGTTTAAACAGATTTAGTTTTTTTTTTGTTGTTTTGCCAAAATCTGATTAGATGATTGAAGAGCAACAATTATCTAAAGAGAATAAACTAATTTAAATTTTTTGAAAAAAATTTTTTGAAAATTTTGAAATAACACAATAAATAGTGCTATAATAAAGTTTTTTTTTTTTTTTTTTTTATAATGCGAGTAGGCTTTACTCTAATTTTTATTAATTTGTTATGAATGACATACATTATATATTTCTATTCACACATAAATTATTACAATTAGAATTTACCCACAAGTATATTATCCGGGTGTGACCTACCTATAAGAACTATTTTAAGCGCACCGATTTTTTACATCTTCCAGCCTCAAATCTGTAAACCTTCTATTAAGTCTTTTAACATCAACTGGATTAACCATCGGAGTACTGTGTCTCAAATTCCTGGTCCTCTTCCTTTGGATTAACAATCTCAGTGATTGATGCAAGGGGATTCCCATTTGGGAAATGGATGGGACCCTTTGGCCAGTAGTGTACCTTTAAACCTTTTCGAGGTTGACGATCCAATCCTTTGTAGATAATGCCAGGCTTCAAGCATAGGCTGCTTATTTAAGAGGGTACAAATTCTCCAAAGTCAGGCTAAGTCTTAAGAGGAGTCTTCCATTCTGGCGATCATTACCAACTAAGTACCTTTACTACAGATAAGAATGGTGGGTGTTACTGATGAGTGCATAACTCATGCTGCAGGGGGTTTGTGCTGAAAGTCTTATTTGAAAGTTTCCGGTTTTGTGGCCCTCTATAATTTCTTTTATAGTCTCGTGGACTATAAGAAGGGGAAACGATCTGTTATGGAACTGGGAATTACACCAAACTTGACAATGATCATCGTAATGCCAACCGGACAATCATTACACCGCAACATCTTTTTCTGGAAATCATAATCCCAACGCCTGTTGGATCAGCGTGTGAAACGGCTTCGCATGAGAAACAGCACATAACAGGTTATGATGTCAGATACCATATATGTTCTATTCAATCACCTTTACCTGGGATTGAACCGGTATCTTGTGATTTGACCTGTAGAGTGTTAATCACTTCACTATAAATCCACAGGTTATAGTTATAATAAAGTTATATATAAATATTGTATTAAAACAAATAATAGATCCAACAACTTTGTTTGAATATGTTTTTTGAAAAGTGTTTGATTTGGCAAGTTAATGCAAATAATTTTTGTAATATAGTAAAAATAAGAAGGTGTGCAAAAAAACAAAAGAAAAGAGAACTGTCATGGATCTTTTCTCATATAATCAAAAAATAAACAAGACTTCCAAACTTGAGTAGACTTTGATCAGAGATTCTATTCTATTGCACCAGTAGTTTTAAAAATTCTTAATTTCTTGAGTTAAAACTTATTTGCAATAAAAAATATAAAATATTTTTTTTGCTTAAAATTATCATAAATGAAAATTTTTTACAAAATAGATATAATCAAAAAAGAGTTATTTTTTCTCAAAAAAAATTTAAAAAATATATATATTTATTTATATATTAAATATGAATGGAAAATAAAATTTTATTATAAAAAAATTTTTAAAAAAATTAAATATAAAAATAAATAAAAAATTTAAACTTATAAAAAAATTATAAAAAACTTATTATTATATTTAATAAATGTTATTAAATTAGTTTATTTTTTTATTATAAAAATTTTTTTTACAAAATTTTTTTTTTTATTATTAAGGTGAAACATGTCTTATGATCTTTATTAATATGTAATTATTATTATTACATGGTTAATTTTTAAGATATGAGATATATGAACA
>CAJVPV010002528.1:0-12950 GCA_910591835.1 Acaulospora morrowiae
ACTATATGATTTCAAAAATATTTCTATAAATTTTTATAATATTTAAATAGTTATTAAAAAAATTATATTAAAAAAACACAATTCCAAAAATTTATGACTCACACTGTATATATATAGTATATTTCAAAATATACTGATATTTATATATTTGAAATTTCAAAGTTTTATAATATGCATATATTATTTATAACATTATAACATATTTATATATTACTTGAAAAAATTGTATTCAAAAAGTTGTATAATTTTGAAAAAAATATCTTGATATATAAATTAATGTAACAATCCATTTTATACATGTATATACAGTATATATTGTATACAATTTTTTTTATAGTAAATCAATAAATATTATATACATGTATCTACTTACTTAATGCACCTTTAAAATATATAAACTACTATTTGCTTATTTTAATTTATATTTTTTAAAAATTAAAATAAATTACTGTATATGTATATACTAATTCAATAATATACAATAATGGTGACATATATTATATAATGCTTAAGTTTAAAATATAAATACACAGTATACATATTACTTTAATAATATACTGTAATTAACTCAGATAAAAAAAAGTTTTTTTTTATATTTCAAATTTCAAATTTTTCGCCACACATATACCGTATTTCAATCTAATGTTTATTATTTTTTTGGTATTTCGGTAGAAAAAAAATATTTTTTTTCAAATCAAATTTGCCAGTTTCACTGTTACTGATAAAATATAAAAAAAAAAAGTGCGTCGATCAGGAATAATGAAACAGGGACTCGCGTATACATTGCATACCCACATTGGGCTTATCATATTTTTTACGTGCATAACTTTGGACATCTGTTTGTGTCGCGTTAATTTTAATTAAGACACGTCAAGAATAATGTTTGAGCGTGTAGTAATAGATGAGGATTCTAGCTATTCTATCATAAACGTTATCTTCGTTCAAATGAAGAAGAAGGGTTCTTTCTACTGGTTATGGCAGTTATCGTTTCAAGTCATGCAAGAATATGTTAATTTGTTTATAGATGTAACAAATAAGTTATAATTTACCGGTCTGTTAGGTTTTCCGTATGATAATAACGTATTTATCTAAAAGAAAAAAGAGCCAAGAAATTAATGAATATTTAGATGCCATCTCGTGACCAAAGTTGACTGCGTCAGGTTACGCCTCCGTTTAAGTGACGCAATTTTCTTCATGTATGCAACATTTTTGATGAACAATGCACAATTATAGGTTTTGTGAAAATTAATCCACCTCGAACATAACTTCCAATCTTATTTTTATTATATTATTATCTATAAGGAGAAATGCGTGCGACTTTTGCCCCTCGAAATCTCAAGCCAAAATCAAAAGTCAAGAATTCTACCGGATCCCAAATTAAAAAGAGACTAAGAAAGCAGGTTCTGTTTCGTGCGACATTCTATCAAGTTATATGTGATCACAATCCAAACATAATTGCACTGGAAGAAGAAGACTTTGTAGAATATCTCTCGGAACAAGTTTGGGACTTGGGAATTTTAGATGACAGCAAGGTCAAAAATGGGAATGAAACTGGGAGGAACTCTAAGGAGAATTCATCGACATTAACCGAACAAGAAATCATCACAAGAATCTTTGAAATAGTCAAGGATGATTTCATCACATTTGAAGTTTGTAATGACGAAGAACAATGTTTGGAAATTTGCAAGGATATAGTCGTCAAGTGGAAATCTGTGAGTAATCCTTCCGCATCCGCTGAAACTTCATTAGTCTCTCAAGACGAAGATTATGAAGCAGAGGAACTCGAAGAAAACGAAGAAGAGGAAGAAGAACATGAGCCCGGGACTTGTACTTTATGTCATCGTCATATGCCATTGACATTTCACCATCTAATTCCTAGAATGATGCATAAGAGAGTTCTTAAGAAGGGATTGTTTACTAAAGAAGAATGCACAACCAGAGGTATTGATATTTGTAGGCCCTGTCATAGTGCAATACATAAAATGATTTCGAACGATCAGCTAGCATTGAAGTATAATACTCTGGAAATGTTATTAGAACATGAAGGAGTCGTGAAGTTCGTGGGTTGGGCTTCCAAACAGAAGGGTTATTCAAAGGATCATATAAGAAATTTGTTGAGGTTTCCTAAGTAGTTTGATTTGAAAATTTGAAAATTTCATATAGCTTCATGTATTATAATTATTATTACGAGGATTATTATTAGTTATTAGTCTATTCTATTACAAATACTAAATTAAAATTTCAATAAGTAAACAAACAATCTATATAAATTTACATTATTACTACTGTAACATAGTCCTTTATAACTTCATCAATAACACATAATTTTCGAGCATTATTCAACGTCAACTTCTTCATCTCTTAAACTAATATTCATCCTTTCCAGACAATTGTTAACCTCTAAATTCCAATCGGTTACAGAGACGGCTATAAATATTCCTATTCCCATGTTTATAGAAGCACAGGTCACACTCCACCAAAGTCCACTCAACCCAGAATTGAACTTAAATGCTAATATGAGACCCAACGGAAGGGCAATCAAGTAGTAAGCGGATAGGTAGATCGCTGCTACTACCTTTTGGCGTCCTTGTCCGCGAAGAATGCCACTACCAATCGCTCCTATTCCATCTGATAACTTTTTTTTGCGGTGCAACAATGTTAAGAGGAATCACATAGAACATATACAGTATAATATGGGGAAGTAAATCAAATACCTGAAATAAAGCTGCGAGTGGCAATATCTTTGCTACCAATTCCACAACCTCTTTATCGTTCGAAAACAAATACCTAACAAATTGAGAGATTCCATGGAATCAAATTGATTTTAAAAAAGAAACGCATGAGATGTAAAAGAATGAATAACTGTACCCCCAGGAATCCTTGAAGAAAAGCAATAAAATAGCATTGCAAGCAGCTCCATTGGCGGCAAGAATAAATGCCACATTCGTGGTAATCTTTGCACGGTTGGGTAACCCAGCTCCCAACAGATTTCCGACTCTATTTGACGATGCCACCGCCACACTACGAGGCAGCTGAAACATCAGCAGTGCTATTGTGAGAATAAGCCGGTGAGCCGCAAGTGGAACTCCTCCAAGAAACCCAGCCACCAAAGCAATTATTTCATAAATCCACCAATCAGCGCACGACGTAAGTATACCAGGGAAAGCAAGCTTTCCAAACGATGACCAGTCTTCAAGACTAGTACGAGACCACCCTTGCCATGCTTCATGTCCGTCAATGTATTTTATGTATATGATGGTGAGAAGAAGCATTAGCCAGTTTGTAATTGAAGTTGCTATGGGAGCGCCTACGAAGCCAAGCGCTATTGGTTCCCACCAAACAAGCACGTAATTTAGAATCAAGTTCGCTGGACAGCAAATCAGTAGAACTTGAGTTGTAGCTTTCATTATGCCTAATCAATAGAGGGCACGTGAATGACGATGATCTTTTACGAGAATCCACGATTTTCAGTATTGTGTAAGCATCTGACCTTGTCCTTGCAAGAATTTTTCTAAACACCAAAAAATGAGACAAGGTGGAACACCCCATAAAGAATAACGCAAATACAACGCGGCCAACTTTGAAAGCTCTATTTCTTGACCTAAAGAAATCAAAACATCTTCTGCCACCCACCATATTATTCCAATTGGTATGAATTCTAGCATCATAATCAGGATGGAACGTTGTGTGTATACACCAACCATCTTCGGGTTTCCAGATGTATAACCTTGCGGACATAACGTATCTAATGCCGTGATGGTTCCATAGCAAATCGACCAACATGTAATTGATGCATACTTAGGATTTTGGTACAAGTGTGCGGAGTCATGTGAGTTAACACAAAGTTTTACAGTGGCTTAAAAAAAAAAAAATAAATCATGTTTGTAGATTGTGGCTTCTAATTACCATGGAACCTAATGTTAAAGCCGCCAGTTCAATCGATCCCTTTGTTTAATCGATTATGTAATATTATAAATACTTTGTCGAATTTTATGAGAATATTTTTCAAAGACTTTATCCTACCAAATGTCCTAAGGTTAACACGCTTGCAACTTGTAAAAAATATTGCAATAAAAATGCCAAGAGAGCTGGTGCAGCTTGGTTGAGAAGGAACAGAGCTTCTCTGAAGTCAAATCTGTCTCCGCTGATACAATCGTTTAGAGGGATGGCGTTCCCAGAGAAATTATCATTACGAAACAAAATAGTCGTTTCGTCAACATTTTGATTATCTTGTTCAAATTCACGACGCTCATGCGACATTGTTTGTAGTATGGGTAATCGGTATCCTTTTTGATTAAAAAAAAAAAGATTTTTTTTTTCTTGTGAATCCTGATCAAATCTTTCTGGCGCCGGTATGTATCGAGAGATTGTGGAAACAGGTTGCCACGTATATACTGAAACAAATTTGATAGGCATACTTACGTTGCACCATGTTCATTCATAATCGTAATTTTGAATTTTTTGAATATTCACGAGGTTTATTATGTTACACACTTGCTGCATTGATCTATTGTGCCGCAGAGTATACCAAACATGTACGAAAAATGAACCAAGCTAAACTAGATCTATTCATATTGGTTACACGCGTTAATATTAGTGGAAAAGGCTAAGTTTAATGTGTACGTAACCTCTGGGCGTTGCTTCTTAAAAAGATCAAGCGTCACTAGTCATTGTTCTGCCAGAATTCCTCTTACGCAGTTATAAATCTTAAGAATTGAGCAGGAAATTAGGAGGAGTCCCGGGAAACGAAGGAATGAAGTTCAAAAGAAATCCCGTAATTGCGTGAATTCAACTTTTTCTTTTTTCTCTTAAAACCTTGTGACCAATCCTTCTCGAAAAGCCACCGATAGTTGATACCAAATTTGCTTTATAGTGCGCTTGTACGAGGTACATGAATTAGTTGCACCCGTTTTATCTTGTTTTTTCCTAATTTTACATTCCTTACGTCATTACAATGGCTGAGAACTGTTCTTCACAGAGGAACTCGGGTAATTCAAACATTAATCGTAAGAATAACAACGTTCGGTACCAACACAATCCATCGACTTCAATGCTTGAAGCGCCTTATCTGCCGCCTGAAACTCTTCACGAAATTTTCAATTACGTCGGCAGCCATGATGCAAGGAAGCTACATTCATGCATTCTTGTCAACAAGTCTTGGTGTGCGAGTGCTGTTCCGATAATGTGGAAGAGACCATTTGAGATAGCCTCAGTGATGAGTTCCGCGAAACTAATTGCAACATATTTCATGTTCTTCTCTCAGAAAACTAGAGACTATCTTAAGAATTCTCACAACATCGATATATCGTTGGACTCATCGCACCGACAACCATTCATAGATTATGTGTTACTCTTAAGACACATCGACTTTAGAAAGATTTATCGGGCGGTACGCATCTGGATCCGGCATAAGTCATTGCATGAACCTTTTGATCTGGAAGTGAAGAACAAACAGATTGAACAAGCGAATTGTCTAATAAAAGAACTTGGGAAGCTGTTTACCAACGGATCAGCCCGAGTTGATATTCTCTCGCTCGACATTAGAAATTTCGAGCACGATGCAGATAGTAACAGAATCGAATTCATGTCTTGGCCCTGCTCTTCGGAACAATATAATTCTTTATGCGATCTTCGAGAGTTCGTATGTGGCGGCAAATTCTCCAAGAATAAAATTATATCCAAATTAACAGGACTTTGCAGGGACCTCGAGTCAATTTCTCTTGAAGATTCTGCTGACACCACGCCGAAATTTTTGGCAGATTTTATTTGGAATCAGCGAAGGTTACAAAAATTCACACTATCTAATTGGAAAGGTGAATGGGACTTAACGTGTATTGCCACGCAGGCAAAAACTCTTCGACACATCGAGTTTATCAGATGCAAATTTCCTAAATCCGAAAAAAGCAAACATTACTTTGATAGACTGGCTCAGTGTTATAACTTGGAAACCATGAAATTTGAACAATGCAAAAATCTTGGAACAAAATTAATGAGACCTTTGGCACAAATAGAATTTAAAAATCTGCACACATTACACATCGACAACGATCCAGGCCCAGATCCACCAACCACCGAGATACAGTCTATAATAGTGAATTCCAAAGATTCGCTAAAGGAAATTATCCTTAATGTGAAACTTTCATTGTACACTGATGTATTGGACACCATATCAGCCAACTGTCCAAAACTTTCGAAATTGAGCGTCGTCATAGAAAGCGACCGTGAAATGCGACAGTTGATCATGTTGGTCAATCATTGTACCCAGATATTGGAGTTAATAATTCCAAGAAAATGGATTTTGATAGAAATGAAGAAGCCGCTGCTAGAACTGGGAGCAGTAATACCACCAAGTTTGAAAAAATTGGAACTGTGTGGTATCAGATTCGAACTTACCACATGGGACGAATTTTTAAATCTTTGTCCTGGATCCATAAACTCTTTTGTGTTCAATTGTTTCAGGCAGAAAACGTATATATCATCTGTGGAGAAGTACGCAAACAGGCATAATAAGGTTGTGAAGTCCGAGAATATTGTGGAAATGTATTGGCTACCCGAACATGTTTCCATGGAACTAGAATAGACATGTGCATAGATATCACCATGATACAGCATTGTGTCTATTTTCGATTTTCTGTTGATCAGAAATAACCATATATTTTTACGAATTTAATTATGACCCTTTATCCTTGTCAGGATGAAGAACTCGTTTAATGTAATTTTTTTTCATGTCGTCGACTATGAAATTAGATGTTTGTTATATTCAGGTCTTAACGTAAAGTGAAACCTGATCTTATTCTAATATCTACCCTCCTATTCTATTTAAAATAATTATACCCTTCTAATCCAAGTTGTTCGCGTAACTTGTGACCATATTTATTATATTATCTATATTCATCTAATTTATTCCTTTGCACCGCACTAGTTAGAAAAAAATCGTCGATAGCAGTAACATATTTTTCTCGTGTATCATAGCTATTCTGAAAACCAAAAAAAAAATGAACATTTAAAGGAATTTTATTCGTTCATTCCATATTCGAATCTCCGTGTGTAAAAAAAAAACTATTCGTGCGTCAAGAAAGATTTGATAATTTCGTATTTTTAAAAAATTCTTCGAATATTTTGTATGTTAAAAAGATTTCGAACATCACCTGTTTAAAATTTTCGAACATTCCATATTAAAAATATTTCGAACGTCAGTATTTTGAAAAAAGAATCCAAAGTTCTTTATTTTGTAGGTGTTATTCTATATTTCAAAGATAACCGAATTCAAGGAATATGATAAGATCGATATCATGAATAACCAACTAATAAATCCCTTGTCAAATCATAAAATATTTGTATAATAATAAAAATAGATTAAAGTTAATTATTGATAAATATAAATGGGCATTCGATGTCACATATAGAATTTAATTAGTTGATTTCTACTTATGGGGCAAATGGATTATTATGAATGTGACGCGTGATCTTTTGAATTTCAAGAGTTGATGGTATGTGTAATCCTTAGATTAGTTCCATTTCGCGAATAGCACGCGTCCCTTCCACAAATATAAAGGAACGTGGTGTTAACAATAATTGACTTTTTAAAGATTTTAGAGAGTATAGACGTAAACTCCGATTATTATCCATCAACTTTAAAAAGATGATGTCATATGACGACAATCATATAGGTATCGTCGCACTTAGATCAAGGCTTTGGTTTCTCGGATACAGTACCTCGATCAAAGATGAATCATCTTCCAAATGAAATTGCCATCAAAATTCTTGGACACGTGTTCAAAGAATCAAAGTAGGATGTTTTAAATTTATTTTATTGACACGCGATTATACGCGATTGTACGCGGTAATTGAAAGCGATTGTTTGTTCATTCTAATCATACGTCCAATAATAATTTTTTTTTTGATAAAATAATGAATAGATTTCGCGCTCTCTTCAAGCTACGAAGAACTTGCAAGCGATGGAACCGATTAATTCTTGTTATTGTCAACGATGAACTCGCAAGGAATTATCGCGACAAATAGGAAATAATGGTACATGAACATTACATCTTCAACGCAACGACATTCTTATTTCATCTAATTCTCTCGACGCTCTTCATCCAAATCAGATATGGAAATTTAACAAAAATAAATGCATCGACGGAAAATATCTAGGCAAAAGGATTTGCACTTTATTATCATTTGATTACAAACGGGTGCTACTTTGTCTTGTTGTTGACAACAGACCCATCGAAGATGATCAATCGCGACCTTTTATCTGTTTAAGCTTATGCTGGGGGAATTTGTTCGTTTTGCCTTTCGGTATAAAGATAAATTTTGAAGGTGACAGAGAAAAGGAATATCACGTGCACTATTACTTTGGAAGAAAAATAAGGTCGTTGTAAAGTACTTTGGTGGTGATACCATTTTAGCATTAACTATTTGGAAATCATTGCTGTCGAGTTTTTCAAGAAGTCATACTCCTAACAGTTTTAAAAATAAAAAAAAGTATGCTCTCGAATGGTGTGCACAAATGTTAATCATGATACTGGCGTACGATAATGGATTACGTAATCAGTTAAAACAAAATCATGATAGTCCGAAAAATTAAAGATTCTTCAAAATAATCATGTCCTCAAAACGCAGAAGTCATAGTGCCCTAGATGAAGACGACGACACTAATATTCGGAAAAAGAGGTTCGCGTCATCAAAGACTTATAATAGACGTTCTTCGTCAATCGAGCATTCTGAAGAGAGGCGATCGGAACACAAAATAAAGTTCGAAGATGGAGAAATTAGAGACAGAATAAAAAAAGAAAAAATCGATAAGGAATATTATAATGTTGACTCAAGAAGGGACAATGATGTAACAAAAACAGGAAAAAGATATTATGAATACGATTATCAAAGAGAAAGCGGAAAAAGTGATCGCAGAGAAACTGATGACGACCGTCGAAGGAGAAGTAGAAGTAATAGTCACGATATAAGATATGACGGTCACCGAAGAAACACGATAGAGGAGAAAGAAAAGGATGATTCCAAGAAACACAAAAAGTCTTCAAAGAAATCAAAAAAAGAGAAAAAGAAAGAATCGAAGCATTCGGGAAAGGTAGATCATGATTCGTTGTTTTCGTGAAATCTGGTTACATAATTGTGAAAAAGAAACCTGAACGAAGGAATATTTATTCGAAACAGGAGAGCGAGACAATATCGGATAAATTATCATATATTGAGCTATCAGCTTATTCAAATGCTGATAATCCATTTAACGATATAAATCTTGGAGAAAAATTTGACTGGACCAAAAAAAAGGATCGGGAAAGAAAATTAGGAATATCACCGGAAGAAGCTATTCGCAGGGAAAAAGAACGTCGCGAAGAAACGCAGGCATGAAGTTTACTTCAAAAAAAAAACATTTCGCATTGTCTGGACATGTTAATAATTTAAATATTTTTTTACATTAAAGCTTGAACTCGAAAAATTAAACAAAAGAAGATCCGAACGCGAAAAGGAACGGCAATTGAGGGAGGAAGAACTTGTATGAAGAATCCTTTTAAATACATACAAAATAATTTTATTCTGTGCTAACTTGATTAATAACAGGCACGCATGCAACGCGAAGCTGAAAATGCTACGCTAGGAGATTGGGCGTCGAAAGAAGATGAAGTATGATGGAGGTTTCCCAGGAATTCCTATCTAATTTTGCCTCATACTAATAATTCTCTTATCAACAGTTCCATCTTGAACAAGCTAAAAAGCGTGCTGAAATACGAATCAAGGAAAGTCGAGCAAAACCGATCGATATTCTTGCTATTAATTTACGTTTGGCGGATGAAAGTGACGAAGTCGACGAAGCTCTGGAAATCGACGTGGACGAGCCCTACACTATCTTTGAGGTATGCCCTGACTAATAATGAAAAGTTTTTTTAACATTTACGAGTAATCTTTATGCCAATAGATTATGAACTTGTTAGAATCTCACATTGCAAGAGGTGGAAGAACTGCACCAAGACATTCAAAAATATTTAAGCCTCGAAAAAAACCCAAATAACCTTGATTTTTGGAGGGTAAAGAAAACTTCCGTATTACCTATCATCTTTTACAAATTCATTTGGTCCTATGATCTTAATTATTATATTTTTTTTCTTTCAAAGGCCATGATAGTCGTATGTGAGGATAAGCTCTCCGAACTTCAAGAAGACGAAAAAAATGTTGCCGCAAATGTTATTGCCCCCGTCAAGGATGAAATTAATAATATGATGGCGGGAAAGACTTACGAGCAACTTAACAAACTTCAAATCCAAATTCAAAATAAACTATCGGGTAATGAACCTGTTGAAGTTGAATTTTGGGAGCAACAGTTGAAAGCACTGACCGTATGGAAAGCAAAGGTGATATATTTATTTACGTACAATAATTAACATTTGTTTACCGTCGTGTATTTACCCTATAACTACATGCATCAGGCAAAATTAAAAGCAATGCATGAGATTGTGTTGCGCAAGAGACTTGAACAGCTTCGCAAGAAGCAAAGGCAAGAAGCCATTAAAGTACAAGAAGAATTAGAGTCTGCGCTTGCTTCGCACAACATTTACCATGATTACACGGGACAAGAATACTCGACTGAAGATGATGTAGTGAAAACTCCTGAACCTATGGTGGAAGAATACGATAGGTCAATGAGTCCGAGACCTATAGAAAGATTATCCAGAGAAGATAAGCAATATGAGATTATTGATCCAAAAGAAGACCTGAAAAAACTTGTACGTTATTACTACATTGAGTTGCAGATATTGGTTCCATGCGGAATATTCAATATTCAAAAAGATTTTTTTTTTTTTGGAACATGCAGAAGGAGAGGCGTAGGGAGGTATTACGTAACCAATTCATACCTATGAAGGTTCAGCCAAAGAAACCAGCTCCTGAAGACGAAGAAGAATCAATGGTAAATGTTTGATTTATATAGAAATATTCAAGGTATTTGATTTCTAACTCAGAATTATGCATAGGTTTCCAAGGTATTGTATGAACGAGAGGCCGCCAAAGATCTGGACGAGGATGAAGCTATCTTTAACATTGAGGAAGAGTTGGCTAAGACTGTGAGTGACTTAAATTTTACCCGCATAATTTATTTTTATATTCGCGCACTCATCATCAGAAAACTTATATAGACGTACCTATGGCAAGACAAATATCGTCCACGTAAACCTCGTTACTTCAATCGTGTCCATACTGGATATGAATGGAATAAATACAATCAAACTCATTACGACAGCGATAATCCTCCGCCAAAAGTTGTTCAAGGATATAAGTTTAACATATTTTATCCAGACTTGATTGATAAGACTAAAGCACCAACGTATAAGATAGAAAGAGAATCTGGAAATAGTGATACTGTATTGATCCGCTTTATTGCAGGCCCTCCGTATGAGGTGATATTTCTTTTTATTTCTTGGTCAATCTCGCTATTTTTTGTTCGATGTTGACTTCTTCAACCTTATAGGATATTGCATTCCGCATTGTCAACCGTGAATGGGAGTATTCGCATAAAAAGGGATTTAAATCCAGCTTTGATCGCGGAGTCTTGCAGCTACATTTCCATTTCAAACGACATTATTATCGTCGTTAGAAATTTACTCTATATATTACAGATGACACTTATTTACTATTTAACTTTGATTATTAAATATAAATCTAGTGAAATAAATTTTGAACAGTATGCATCTCACTGTGGTCTAAAAATTCTCGCGAGATCAAATCTAAATACATATATGTATAAGTTTTTAAAAGATTAGAATCGATGCTTCACTATAATGACTATGTCATTTGCAGATTACTAAGGTCATTACCAGATAACGCAATTTTGAGTCAATCAAATTTAATATTTATCTATTGAAAAAAGGGGGTTTTTTTTGAAAATGATAAAGATTTAAATTTAAAAAATTTTATACAAATATCATCTTTTTTTTTTTTGACAATTATATGCGTGGATTTTATTTAACTTTTTTTCATTTTCATTACATTAATGATCTTTAAAAAAGTAAATCAATCAAAATAGAGAAAAAAAAAATAATAATAGATAGCTACTAGTTATGTTATTATTAACATATATGTATTTACTTGATATGATAATAATAGGAAAGAAATTATGACTTGAGTATTGAATGTAACCTGGATTCACATTATTAAATAAGAATAATGAATTATAAGTTTTATTATATTAGTAACTTGAAACCAATATAACATAATTATCTTTTGGAAAAAATGGTTAATTATAATTTTTTGAAGTTTAAAAGCTAAATAAAATAGTTTTTTTGATTATTTTTTTTGAATTAAATATAATATTATTATCAAGTATTTGAGATAAAATTATATGTTGCTAATTATTAGTTAATAACCTAAGCTTTTAATAAACCAATTTTTATATAATTAGTATTATTTATCAAAAAATTGTCTCCAGCAATCTTTTTATATGTTCTATTTAACCTGACATATAACTAATATTTATAAAAAATATATTTAAAATTTTAAATTATAACTTTTATTTCATTAAATTCAAATCTTATAATTCAAATAATATTAATTTTATTTTATTTAAAATCAAATTTGAAAAAAACCATATTTTTAAACAAATATATATATATTTATTTATATATTAAAGTGAGATATATTTTATGGTTTTTATTTAAAAAGTAATTTATAATTATACTATATGTTTAATATTAAAATATAATATATTGTATACAGGTAATTATTTTTGAAAGTGAATTGGAAATTTTCTGATATAATCTAAAATTTATATTATATATGTATTGTTTAAAAGCTAGGTTTGAAAAAATCATATCTAGTATTTTTGTTACCTTCAAAAATAAATATCTATATAAATATAATTTTTTTTTTTTTTTTTTTTTAAAGTAGGTAAACATCATTTCTTTATTTTATTTGTATATAACAAGGTATACATCGTGAAA
>CAJVPV010002529.1:0-12950 GCA_910591835.1 Acaulospora morrowiae
TAAAATTTTTTATTTTATTAATAATATTAGTCTTTATGTATTAAGAAAACTTGTTCTTTATAATAAATTATACTTATCAGTCACACGATTTTTCACATCTAAAATTTTAAGATATGATCTTCGTTAATTACGCAATTTTTTATTATTATATTTTAACAATTTTCTTTATAAAATCTTAATTAAAAATAAACTAATTCTTAAGACAAAATTGTTTTTGAGATCTCTACAAACATAATGATATATAGAATATTTAAAACAAATGTTTCCTTATAAAATGGAATACCTTTGAAAATGGTAAACATTTTTACCTTCTTTTGTTAGATTATTCTTCAGTTCGCAAATTCTTGTTATAAATAATAGTTCATCAGCTACAGGGAAGTAAGAGCTTTCGACAAAATGCACCTTCGAAAGGGCCATACATTATAAACGTAACAAGAAAAACTAAGGAACAACAGTTTTACGGTATGTAGATCACTTAATTTTATATCTAATCTTGTTTTTGATACTTTACTATGCATCTACTTAAATCTGTATCAAATTTTAGGATTATAATGATAACTTCGAATCCTTCTTCGTTTTTTTATGACGATTATACCATCGAACTCGAATTCGCTTTGGCGTCCAATACTCGGTATATTGTGATAAATCTTTAACTAGCCCATTAACAACCTCTTTGGGCAATCCGGCAGAATCATTATATGCTTCAAGCCGTTTTAGGATCTGTTCTTCAATAACGGTAGGCTTGTGTGTTATACGTTTTATCGAGTGTGATGTTTGTAAACTAATCTCTTCAACTTCCATATTATTTAGTTCTGAAACCTGTATAGATCTACTATCCGCTTTCTTTGTTATCTGATTAGCATCTATCTTTACACGTTTTCTATTTTCTTTAACCTTCATAGGTATTAAATCCCGCCTACCTCATCCTACCCTTACTTGCATAGTAGTATTGTGGATATCCTGTTTAACAATATCGTCCATTCTTTCAATTCCCAACTTATAACAAGTAAACATCCGTTGGTAACCATCATCTGTTAATTGAGTAGTCTCTGCAAACAAGTTACATAATTCGGATTGTGAGTTACTAAATGCTACTTTGAGTTTATCAATTAGTCTCCAAAGAACCTCTTGACGATCTTTAACAAATCGTGGAGTTCTTCTTAGTGGCTGATCCTCGATAAATTCTGAAATCAACAAATCTAATCGATCATATTCTGCTTGTGCTGTTTTAATGTTTAGTTTCAGGTTCTCCAGATTTGTTGTCTGACCCGTCATATTTTCTTTTACAAACTTAACTCCGAATGTTTCAAGAGCCTCATCAAAAGCAAAACAATGTCCTTCCTGCGTCAAATTGACCGAGGGCACTGACCGAAGATCTTGAAGGAGTTGTGGCTTGCTTTGAAGATCTGACAAAAATCGTGCTACAGATCCAGCATATCTTCTTTTTCCCGTTACAGGAAATAAAGGTGAGAATGCCATTAAGCTGTGCATTTGTAGATCAAAGTCTCCCATGCGAATACCAAGCTTGTGCAATTTCAAATATCCCACCCACCTATAGAAATTGTACCACACCTTTAGATTATTGTTATTTTCTTTAGGAACATCTTTAATGGAAATATTTTTCTCCTTAATATATAGATGGATCGCAACTTCTACTGCTACCCAAATGAGCTCAAGTACTCGAAATGTTGTCCGATAGTCAGCAACTTGCTCAAGTTTATCAAAAAACTTAACACCGAGCAGTGCAGCAAGTCTAAAGAGTCCATATCCCGAAAAAGCAGCGATCAGTGCATTGCACATTGCTTTGTTTACATGCCATTGCCCGAGAATGCAGTGTACTGTCTGTTCTTCACTCTTGTAATCTTTCATACGATGATAAATTGCTTTATCGCATACCAAATTCAATATATCTTTCGTATGATCAAAATCTTCTAGAAACATATTGACAGCCTGATGAACATGTTCATTCTTGCTTGGAGCTTCTCCTGGTTCGAGAATCACAACGTTTGGAGGTGCTATGGATAATGCTGGTTTTATGTTCTTTCTAATAGCTGCATCAATATATTCGATGCCGAATCTTGATTCTTGATCAACCAATTGACTAAAGATCATATCTATTTCTGTTTGCCGTTCTTCCATAATAGAACTTACACCAAAAAGATTCTGATTTTCTATCGGTTCTCCGCTTAATTTGTCAGGCTCTAAACGCTGGAATTGAAAGACCATTCGCAATGTTGCATGTGCAGTAGCTCGGGTTACATCATAAATATTGCCATATTTGAAGGTCTCATCTCTCATATCGATGTTATCTATGGCTGCGATATTTAGAACATTCGGATTCAAGTTAAGTCTTGACCGAGGTTCTATTATTAACATCCTTTTTTTCTGAAGACGCACTTCATGATCTTTAACATGTGATACTATTTGAACCGAATGAAGGATCTTATGTAAATATCCTATCATTTTTGGTCGCTGACAGAGGGAAGAAAGAACATGTGTGAACCAGATCTCTTGATGAGGAAAAGCAATAGTAAGTATCACGGAAGTGAAGAAAAGAGAAGATAAGTTGGTTTTTTTTTCATCCAATTGTGGTGGAACTTTGTTTTTCTCTTTTCGTTTTCTGGCTAATATTTGTATCTTCTTCTCTTTTATAGCAGAAATTAAGCCAACAAAAAAGTTAATGAGAGGAGATGGCATAGCATCATAATATTCCTTCAAGGATTCTGGTTCTTCAAGTGATTTTAATCTTTTTCTAAGCTCGGATCGTTCCTGTAATATAGAGTGAGCAAGTTTTCTTCCAAAGGCTTTGCATTTAGTGGTTTTTAACAGTGATGTCCTTGCCTCATTAACCTTAATCTTTTTGACTGCAAATGCTATTTTTATTAGAAAAATACTGGGAACTGATGGGACAATAGAAGGTACACCAATAGCATCCTGTTTTTCGTGTGTATCTATAATGATGTTACCAAGAATCTTGATGAGTTCTTTCAATAAATTAATCTTCATTATTTCGTTTTTAGATTCAGCAGTCTGCTTAATCCATTTGCTAAAAAACTTCAAAGCAAGAGTAGCATCGGCGTTATGTTGTCCTTGTTCAAAGCATGAAACTGAACGTCTTCCTTTTCCCGACTGAACATGCAAATGGCCTCCGTGCATTATAAAGCAGTTTGTGCAAATGAAACGAGGATTATCATGACCGATAAACGTCTTCGTTGACCACTCACCACATTCAGTAAGCACTGGGCAATTGAATAATCCACGACATGGGGCTTGAATTGTGCGTTCACATACTTTCCATGTATGTAATGCGCATGTTTTACCTCTTGTTAAAAAGCATTTATATCTGTTACAAAGCAAACAGTGACGTGAAGTAATAATACTTTCTTCAATTGACCATATCACCTTTATGCGCTTTCCGAACACAGGTTTGTGTACAACATTTTGATCAAAATTAAGGTGACGCAAACAGATGCCTAACTTTGACACATTATCCCCAACTTCTTGCACAGCTTGAGAATCAATTTCCCATGTACCTGATAATTGCTCCACACATCGATCTCCTATGTTATTACACCTTTGGATTATGTGTTGATCATTGTCATTGTCAATAACGACGCATTGTGTTAACTTGATTCTATGATCGGGAGTAATAGGAGGAACAGGTTTTTCAAACTCTTCCCTGAATACTTCCATCTCATCATCACTTTCAAGGGATTCGTCATCATCCTCAAGTAATTCATCATCGTTTTCGAGTAATTCATCATCCGCTTCTTCAATTGATCCAGTTATTGTTTCTTTTGCTTTCTCTAACGAATGATAGTCGAATGTAAGAACTCCGTCACGTGCCTCTGCTGCTTCAATAAAGTCATCATAAACCTCTTCTTCGTGATTAAATGAATCTTCATGTAAGAATCCTTTCATAGTCTTCGTTTTATTAGACAATAATTTTTTTTTCGAAATACGTGTACTATCACTAATAATTGAGCATTATAGTAGGTAGCTATAGGAAGCCCGAAGACACATTGGTCACATGATTTGTAATACGTGCATGTGAATGCTCCACAGATGGAATCACGACAAACCCAACATTGGTTCCTGAATGGCCCACCACCTAAGCAGTAATAATATTAATCAAAGGATGTGATAAAATCTGGCAGATCCCGAGCCCCTTTACCTTGGTGAGAACAGATGAATGCCGGATTTTTAAAGAACCTTCACTATGCTTTAGACAAAGATTAATAGTCCTCCAAATAGATCGAGCGGATGACGGTGGGTTCTCATCACGCAAGAAGGGTTTCACTAGTTAAGTATCGCATCAAAGTTACCAATAATGCTAAGAGTTTGACTAAATCCAATCACTATCACTAATCTTTTCTCGGGTTCGTGTAACACGGTGCCAATGAAGACGGAACGGAAACAAAAAGATATTATTAGACTTTACAAGGTTTATTACATTAAACTGGTTTTTATTAGCATGGAGTTCTTACGACTTTCTGGAAACGGGCTTCGTGAAGAAAAGGACATACTCGCGGGTCATAGATTACAAGATGCGCATCGAGTGAGCTTCATTTTCGTTAATTTAGAGTTTTTAGAGTTTTTAGGGTTATGTTACTAACAGCAACGTCGAATAGGTTAATGTTTATAAGGAAAAGCAAAACAATAGACTATAACGTAGATGGTCAATGTATGATTGCTTACATGCCCGACTTACAATTTTTTTTAGATGGGTAAGGGTTAACTTTATTTTCTATTATTTATTACAGTTAAATAAATAAATAATTAAATTTAATTGATTTTACAGACTCTATCTAAAAAACAAGTGATCGTAATAGTAATTATTATAGTCATCATTTTTATCTTTATCACTATTGTAATTATTATCATTATTATCGTCATTATTGTTATTTTATCATTTAGTAAATGATATCTCGGCAATTATTATCTAAAACTTTTCTAAACGACATCACCTCGGCGATTACTATCTAGAAACTTTTCTAAATGATATCACCTTAAAATGCTAGTTCTCAGCGATTACTATCTAGATCACTGTAACGGTTCGTACGGTTTGCTATTTTTAAAATAAATTATATTAGTCCCCACCCGTGGTCGTAATAATAATTAATGTAGTCATTATTTTTATTTTATCACTGTTATAATTATTACCATTATTACCGTCTTTATTGTGGTTTTTATTATCTAGACTAAGGTACAGAAATCCTTTTAAATGATATCACCTTAAATACTAGTTCTCGATGATTACTATCTGGAAACTTTTCAAAACGAATATCACTCTCTCCTCACTACTTTGATTGCATCGGGAGGGTACCTGATTATGAGTAATTCGAGCCCAAACGCACATCAATTTTTAAAATAAATTATATTAGTACCCATTCGTGATCTTTAATTATTACTATTATACCGTCTTTATTGTGATTCTTATTATCTAGACTAAGATAGAAATCCTTCTAAATAATATTACCTTAAATGCTAGTTCTTGTAATTACTATCTAGAAACTTTTTTAAACGAATATTACCTTAAAAATGTCAGTTCTTAACGATTACTATCTAGATCTCTGTAATGGTAACGGCTCGTATGGTTTTCTATTTTTAAGATAGCACCCATCCGTAATCTGTAATTATTACCATTATTACCGTCTTTATTGTGATTTTTATTATCTAGACTAAGGTGCAGAAATCCTTCTAAATAATACTACCTTAAATGCTAGTTCTCGACGATTGAAACTTCTCTAAACGGATATCATCTTAAAGATGCTAATTCTTAGCGATTACTATCTAGATCTCTGAACAGTTCGTATGGTCTCCTATTTTTAAAATAAATTATATTAGACCCATTCGTGATCTGTAATTATTATCATTATACCGTCTTTATTGTGATTTTTATTATCTAGACTAAATACAAAAATCCCCCGAATAATACTACCTTAAATGCTAGTTCTCGACGATTACTATATAGAAACTTTTCTAAACGGATATCACCTTAGAGATGCAATTACTTTCTAAATCTCTGTAACGGTTCGTATAGTTTTCTATTTTAAAATAAATTATATTAGTACCTATTTGTGATCCGATTTTTATTATCTAGACTAAGGTGCTAGTTCTCGACGATTGTTATCTAGAAACTTATCTAAACGAATATTACTTGAAAAATGCTAGTTCCTAGCTATTACTATCTAGATCTCTGAACGGTTCGTACGGTTGGCTATTTTTAAAGTAAATTATATTAGCGACCGTTTGTGAAAAATAAATAGGTGTATTATTAGAAATTTGGAAATACCTTTGTAAGTTGATAAAATAGAAAGCGCTATAACATTATTGGTGTGAAAAGACGGACGATCTTTGCGAGCTAGATTATTCTCAGTTTTGTTTTTTACCTTAATTTAAACTTTTGTATGACATAGTATTTATTTTTCTAAATCGCCGCACTACACCTTACAAGTTAACTTTTTTTTATAGAAACCTTCGAAATCAAGGTTTAAAAACAGCCCGCCGTTGCAGTTCATTATAAAAAATGAATTTTTTATATGAATGTCGATCCCTCAAGTTTTATAAGAAAAAATTTACCCTTATGATCTGCGTGAAAAATCGTGTAACTGTTATACAAAAAATCAAAGTAAAAAATTTTATTCATTTTCACTATTTTCTTCACTATTATTAAATTCAATTTCAGTTGCTGATTAATTACCTAAATATACTAATTTTTTATTTTTTTTTGTTTTTTATCTGAATTATATAAATAATAATTTTGTAAACCATCATTGGCATTAGAAATATTACATTTTAAAAAAGATTTTACAACCATTTGATTTAATATTTTCTCTTATGCTTGAAGAATCCATTCGCATATAAGTTTGTAAAATAGTTTTTTTAATTTTTTGTCTTTATTTAAAATTATCTCATTTGTTAACCATGTATTTCACTTTTTTTATAGATTATCTTTAAAAGACTTGTTTAAGTATATATTAAGTGGTTGCACTATAAATGTAAGATTCTGGAAATAACTGCTAGTATATAATTTAATTCTTTGCATATATTTTTAACAAATTCTATTAAATGTCCTTCAAAAGAATCTAAAACTAATAAATTTTTTTTTTTTTAGCAAACCTTTAGTTTGATAATGTCAGATTTTGTTTAACCAAACTTGTATTAATTTTTCACTCATTCAATCTTTTTTGTTCATTTGAATAACAATTTCTTGAGATAAATTTTGGAAAGATACTTGCTTTTGATATATTCTTCTTTATTAAAATAAAATTTAATATTAATTATAATCAAATAAAATAATAATATATTAATTATTTAATTGAAAAATAACAAGTTATATAAAATAGATTTTTAATAAATCTATCAAATAATTTTATTGTAAAATTTAAATAAATTTAATATATAAAAAAAAAAAAAATTATAAAATTACTGTTAATGTAATGACAATAAATATTTTGTTTAAATAAAATCTATATTTAATACCTATTTGCAATAAAAAAAAAATATAAAATGACTTTGTAATTTCAAATATATATGCTATCTAATAAATTCAATAAAGTTTAGCAATGTTTAAAAAAAAAGATTATTAATATAAAGATAGTAAACATAATATTTAATAAAGTCTAAGTATTAAGAATTTTTTTAATTTTTTAATTTGTAATATTTAAAAGTAAAAAAATTTTTATATTAAACTCACTACTTAAAATCACGTGCAATTAACAACCTTAAAAAGCTACACATATTTTTCCTTGATTCGCGAAATAACCTTACCATGGCTTCCAACGTCGTTGTTCTTCTTCCCAACGGCAAGCGGCAAACCGTGAAAACAACTCCAATGATGACGTTAAAACAAATAGTTATTACTGTTTGTGAGAAACAAAGCATGACTGACGTTGAAAATTGGGGTTTAAAGTAAGTTACTTCGATCTGACCAATATATTAAATCAAAATGCTTATATTTCCTATCCTTACTATAGACAAAACAAGAAAACTCTCGATCTTGGCCTGTCTGTTAGATTTGCCAATCTTGCACCAGGCGCAAAACTTGATCTGATTCGAATTACCGCACAAAAAGGTATTTAGGTCACCCATTACCATAAATCAAGAGATTTTTTTTTACTTATATCAATCGATTAACTTAATTTAGTTCATAGCGACGTTCAGGTTGCCTTACAATTGGATGATGGGGGAAGATTAATTGGAAAATTCCCGATTACGTCATCTTTATGGGATATATTAATACATTTCGAAAGTTCCTCTCAGGATGGGTAAATATTTTCATTAATAAGAATCTCATACGATATTGTTTATTGACTCCAATTATTATTTCTTATAGATCCCTAAATCTCACAAGACGTACAGCTCCGGTGCCTAAAAAGAAAACCCTCCTTAAGAAAATTGCTGGGCAATCTAAGGACGCACACTTTTATCAACAACCGGTGTGTCTGTTATTAAACAAGGAGGTAAAATGTTTTAAGAATTTATGTAAATACATATTATATTATATTCAATTTGATAAATTTATATATATAACATTGATTTAGTATGGAACCATTACTTTATTAAAATCTACGACTTTACAATTGGCTGGAATTACATCTGGAAATATAGTGTTACGTCTTTTGTTCAGAAATACAGAATCAAGCCTTGAGGATGTTTTGAATGATATAATTACGCCACTACAAGTCCCTAAGAATAATACTATATCAGGTGACACTGCTGTAGCAACTGTGCCTACAGAGCCAACCGATAAATCTAAAAAGATTGACAAAGAAAAATCAAATTCGGAGGATCATTTATCAGTCGTACCGACGGGGTCAATTGATGAATCTCCGAAAAATGATGCAACTACGTTAACAGAAATAACTGATAGAATTGATATTGAACAGTCTAATTCGGAGGTTAATTCATTGACCGTTCCAGATTCCACCGATGGACTTTCAAAAATGGACTTAGAGCAAAATATTGAATCAATGGAAATAGATTCTAATCTTCCGGATCAGGCTCCGACCACTTTAAGCACTGACGATGATGTAATAAAACCATCTTTTGAACAGATTCATATTTCAGAGAATAACGATGTGTCGGAAACTAGTCACCCGTCAGTCGTTCAAACAATGGCAGATCCAATAAATCAATCACCGGAACGAGGTTACTTTGATCGTAACGTAAAGGTTTTTAATCCCCTACCAGAAAAAGCACAATTCCCAACTCAAAGTAAGCGAATATCAAAATTTTGTATTTATTATAAACGAAATCATAACTTTAACTATTTTTAAAATATTTTATACCTTTAGTAGACCTCCCAGACTCCTTTTATGAATTGACGGCTTCCGAATTACAGTTCTTATTGGCAATGCAAAATTCTAAACGTGTTGCTCAAGAGAATGTTGGTTTTAAAACTAGTAAAGTAAGAGCTCAAGAACAAGAAGAAAAAGAGCGCAAATATCCAAAGGTTGGAGGTTAAACTACTTCAAATGATAATTTTTTGCTTATCTTAATTAATCACCCGTTTATGTTAGACCTTGATAAGAGTGAAATTTCCTGATGGTTTTCAACTGCAAGTCGCATTCATGTCAAAAGAAAAAGGTATTAATGGAACGTTAATTCATGAGTTCTAATATTGTTATTATTGTCATCACTTTGTTTATAAGTATTTTTACATTCATCTATTTTTAACTTTAGTTTCCAGCTTATACGAATTTGTCAAAAATGCGTTACGAACACCTCATAGCGCATTTGAATTATGTATCCTTTAATACTTTGTCAGGACATAAACGCTAATTGTAATTTCATTTGATTAATCCTTAAGTTCGATGTATTGTGCAGATACTACCCCCCCTAAAAAGATTCTTTCGGATCAGAACCTAACGCTTTTTCACGCTGAATTGTCTCCGGCTTCAGTAGTGTATTTCATCTGGTTAAACAAATTCGAAAATGGTATAGATTTGTTTAATTACTTTATAGATAACAGATTATCATAAGAATACTTATATTTAACTCATTAATTTTCTAATTTAGATTCTGAACCTTATTTGTCAGAAGAATACTTAAAACTTCGAGAAGATATTCCTCATCTTCAAACCACAGTAGATGTTAATGCCTCGATTGTTCCCAACGACACAACCATAAAACAGGAAAACGTGGGACATAAGTTGTCTGAAACCTCTCATCAAGATGGGTCAAGTGTGAAAAAAAAGTCAAAGAGTCAAAGCGAAGGTTCCGGCTCAAACCGTTCATTGCCAAAATGGTTTCGCAAAAAACAATAACTTGATTAAATGATTAAATTAACAACATCAATAGACCTCTCATTATGTTTAATAAATCTCATGTGAATTCACGTGATATAAATTTAGTACAAAAAAATTGTATAAATAGCACACGTCCTCAAAAAAAAAAAATATACATCGGTGGTTTTAGATCACTATCCATAATTATAAATTATTTCATTTGAACGAATTTATTGAACTTGTACGTAGATAATGGCACGTTACGGAGATCATAATCGCGATCCATGGTAAAATTGCTCTCGTTTTGCGTTTCGCTCGTTTAGATTTTTCCAAATTATACTCAAAAAATTTTTATAGCCCGTGGGTTATCCTAAATGACACTGGAGGTGCATTTGCCATGGGTGCTATAGGTAGTAGTATATGGCACTTTGTAAAGGGTGCTAAAAATTCACCAAAGGTATATTCCTACAAGATTTAGGCCTTCCCATTTATCACGTTTATATTTAATATACTTTCTGATATAACCAGGGAGAACGTATAATTGGTTCAATCACAGCAGTTAAAGCTCGTGCCCCAGTATTGGGAGGAAATTTCGCGGTATGGGGTGGACTATTTTCAACATTTGATTGTGCATTAAAAGGAATAAGACAGAAGGAAGATCCGTGGAATCTAATTGCAAGCGGATTTTTAACAGGTGGCGTTTTGGCTGCCAGAGGTTCGTTTCTATTATTTTTAGATTACTTTGTCTTTAATCAAAAATCTAATAATTGCCACTTTATGATATAAAAAGGTGGTATCGGTGCATCAGCACGATCCGCTGCTTTTGGAGCATTAGCATTAGCTTTAATTGAAGGTGTTTCGATTGCATTATCTAAAGTTTTTGCGCCACCACCAATGATTCAGGTTACTATGTTACTTTTTTGACGTTTATCTTTTTTTGCTTTATGATCAATTAGCTAATATCTAACGGAAAAATTCTCTTTATTAAGATGCCAGAAATACAGCCCCCAACTCCTAGCCCCCATTAAAATATTACATTAAAAAAAAAAACAATCATCAAAAGTAAATAAATATGGAACATCACATTAGAGGTTTCTACGATTGTGTAAATCATATATGGACAGTTTGTATTAGTTCGTTTTAGGATCTTTTTATGGACTTACATCGGTGATTAGATTTAGGATTGATACTTAAATCTAATAATATTAATATATAGTAAAGATTTTGATTTACTAACATGTTTAAAGGTTTTATATTACAAAAGAAAACAATACGAATTAATTTAATTTTAATAAAAATCTATACAACTTGTCTTTGTTTTGTGTATTCTATCAATTAGATTTAATTTACAATACAGTTAAAAAACTTACATGCAGGTATGTATAATAATTAATATTTTACAATTTGCTTTTAAAGCTAGTAAATATCAATATTAAAAAAGTAATGTGTTATTTATTGTTATTAAATGAAATAGATAATCACTTAATTTAAATAATTAATATTTTAAATAATTTAAGTTTGACAACAATGTTAAAATGAAAATTAAATAATAACAATTAGCTTTGATTTTAAATTTTTAAAAATTTATTTATTCTATATTTAATTTTATTTTGTTTTTTCTAAACTTAAAATTTTAAATGCCATACTTTTATATATTATATTTTATATCATTATTTTCAAACTATATTTTAAAAATATTATTATTTTTACAAATCCTTTATTAATTTAAAAAAATTATTTCTTTAAACTTGATATTTTTTTAATAACAATATTTAAATAATTATTTTTATTAATTTTTAAAAAAATTTCTTTTTAAAACTTGTTATTTTTTGATAACAATATAAATTTTTTTTAAAAAAAAAGATTTATAAATCTATAATACAATGGTAATATTTTATAGTTAACATATATAAACTCTTCTAATTACCAATAGTATTATTAATATTAATTATTAAAATACATATATAAATACATATAATCTTTAGTTTACTTATTTCTTATTATTTTAACTATTAGTCAATTAAACTTTTCAATTAATAAAAACTCAAAACTATTTAATATAATTGAGAAATTTTTAAATAAAACAAGTATATTATCAATACTTATATAACTCTTATATTTATCTACTTTATATATAAGAACTTATAGTAAATTCAAGATTTTTATAAAGCTTAAAAAATATACTTATTATTTAACTGATAATTTTTCATATGAATATTGTCTAATAATTTATAAAAAATAAAATAAAAAAAACAAAAATTAAAATTTTTTATTCAAATTATTTTTTTTTTATCTTAAAAGTAAAAATTACAACAGTTTGATTTAAGTCAGTTTAACTAGAACTAAAACCAATCTAATTTGTTTATTTTAAATCAATTCAATCTAAAAACTGTTAGTTTTAATTTTTTGTAAACTGATCTGATCTGAAAACTATTAGTTTTAATTTTAGATAAACTGAATTAAAATTGATCAATTTAAAGACCTATGGATCTATAGCACAGTGGTAATGCTCCATAGGTCACCAGGAGAAAGTCTAAGGTTCAACCCCGCCTGGTTACAAAAATTTATCACCTTTATGATTGGTTAACCGGCTTCCAATTCATGTTGTACCCAATCAGCTGACAAAAAATCTACTTTCAAATTTAATTAGGTTGCATGAAGATAGGACCTCTGGTCTTCCCGACGATCGCGGGCTGAAAACAGGTCGAAGCAAGAAAG
>CAJVPV010002530.1:0-12946 GCA_910591835.1 Acaulospora morrowiae
ATATGTACTAATGCAGTGTTAAGCTGCAGATTAACTGTAGAAGACATAATGGTTGTAACACAACTTTATTCAAAAACTGTTACCGTTAATTTGTAGAAGACACTTGATATCTATCTAGATATTATATATCAATAAAGATTACATGCTGTACATATATTTCACTATAAAAAAAAAAAAAAAAAAATTTTAAATAAGTAGGCAAATTTGTCTACGTTACAATTTAAGGAATATTATATTAATATAAATTATAATTTAAAATCTAAATATACTATTTTTACTATTATTACTTATAAAATACATATGTATAGTTAATAATATAACTAGTAGTTAATTATTGTTTATTTTATTTTTTTTCTTTTATTTGAATTTTAAAAAGTTTATATATATTATATAATAGATTGTAATTAATCTATTTATTTTAAATATTAGAAATTGTTATTATAATAATAGATAAACAAAATTTTAATAAATATTTTGTATTTAATATTTATTTATAAAAAAAAAATCAAAAATCAAAAATCAAAATATGAAGAACTTCAAGGAAAAAATATAAAGAAATAACTGTTATGAATTTTTTTTTATGCAATTCAAAGAAAAAACAAGACTTCCAAACTTGTTTTTCTCTAATCAGAGATTATATTTCAATACATCAGATTAGTTTCTTAAAACTTTTTTAATAAAAATAAAAAAAGTATAAAGAATTTTTAAATATTGAAAAATGAAAAAAAAATTACTATAAAAGAAATTTTTAAGAAAAGTTTTATGTATAAACAAGAGTTTTTTTGCTTAAAAAACTTATATTTTTACTGTTATTTAAATCTTATTTTATAGGTATTTTTTTGAAATAATTAGTTTTAAAAAGGTTTATTATTAAATTAAAATAAAATTTCAATAAATTTTTATAAAAAAATATTAGATATTATAAAGTAATTATCAAATTTATTAACATTTTATTATCTTATAATTTTACAATTTTAATATTTATTGAATCAGTGTATAAATTAACTTTTTATTATTTTAAATCAGTTTAACCATTTCTATCTAAAGTTAAACTTGATATCTTGTGATATAAATTCTGAAATACTAATTATTATACTATAAATTCATGGATTATAATAAAATATTTATAAGTAAATATAGTATTTTTATATATTTTTCAAATTATTTTCTTAATTAGAAAAAGACTTTATTGAAATATTAAGACAAAAATCTTTTTATCATTTTGGATTTAATTTAATTAAGATTATTTTTTAAAAAATAGATATTCTTTAAATTCTTTCTAAAAACTACTACTTGAACACGAGATAATAATTTTAATTGACTTGAAATTTTATATATAATCATTTAATAACTTCACTTTTCAATCAAACCATTTTGATCATAATATATAATAGTTTAAAAAAAAGTATGTAGCGACCGTTACAATTTATTTTTAGAGAATATCAATGACATCATATTTTTTTTGAGCGAAAAGACAACTTTATTTCCACAAAATAAGTAAATAAAGATAATTATGAAAAGGAAGTCTATTAACACAAAAGGTTATATAACATTTGTACGAATCCACACTCGTTATTTAACATCTAACAAACTGGTCACAGCTAGAATTAAATTTGCAAGTCACTTTGACCTATTCGTTTCAACTTATATTAATAAATAGTAATATTATTGAGAACTCGTCGTTTCGAAAAAATTGGTCAGTAAAATGAAATTCAAATAATCATTAATCTAATCAGATTTATGGAAGGTATAAATCATTTAAATATACAGTATAACTTATTTACCAAAATTTAATGGTTTCTTCTATTTACTGTTTATGTGAATAATTTTGGATTCAGCTGTCAATGTTTCTACGATACTATTAGCATTAGCTACTATTTGATCTAAATTCCTTTTTTGATCAGGTATCATTCCCCATTCCTTTGAGTCTTCATAGCCCGCACCAAAATCATCATCCAATACTTCAGGATGGTCCTGCGCGTATCTGGTAAATGCTCTTTGTAAACTCTCAATCATAGGATCCCGATAAATCAATATTGCTGCATGTTCTCTATTTATTCTATCAATAACTTTAGTTAATCTTAGTTGATTACGCGGGTGAATTACATAGTTTTCATCATCAGTAAAATAATGTTGACGCTGAAGCAGTAGCTTTTGTTGTGTCCGTGAACTGCTACCTGGCAGCGGAAATTGAGGCTGATAATCGAAAGGTTCAGAAGAATAGGAATCGTCGGTTTGAATTGGACCATTGGATAAATTGTTATGGTTTCTCGTATTTCCGTTGCCGTCAACACTATTAAGGGGTGTGTCTAAAACTTTCTCAGTTGGTGAAGCAATCGGTGTTACTTCATCAGCTGAGTCTAATGGAAGATTATCATGGATAAATTTACTGTTTGTGATAGGATTAGGAGGCTGTTTCGTTATTTCATTTGAGATTATCTGTTCATTATTAGGAGAGTCTGAAGAGGTCATATTTGAAGGTTCGGCTTTCTCATCAACTTCTTCAATATTCTTTTCAGTGAGAAGTTTTTGATGTTGATCAGAAGGGATGGCGTCAATAACGGTGGTTTTTGTTTCTGAAGGTGGAGGCGTTTGAGTGTTAGTACTAGTATCAGCAACCGCTTCAACTGTTTCTGAAACAGGTGACTCGGCATTTTGTTGTTTTTGTAATTTTCGAGAATTCCTTTCCTCTGCAACCTTTGCTATCTCTTCAGCGGGGTATGGCTTATAAAATCTTTCTTTTGTATTTCTGTGACTTTCGACCGCCTCATTTATATTATTAGGCAATTCTACTCTCTCTTGAGGGTTCACTTCATGAGTTTCACTGTTTCTATCGATCACTTCGTCAGTACCGGTCACGAAATTTTTCTTATTTGTTTGTGAAGTCCCTTCATTAGGCTGTACTGTAGGAACTTGTTGGATTTGGTCTTGCAAAGTTGATGTTTGTTCAACTTCATTTTGAGATTTCACAGAATTAGTTGTTAGTGTGGCAGCCGTAGGCACAGAGGACATAGTGAAAGAATTTCGGAATACTGATCATATGCGTAACACTTTAATCATCATATAAATATATATGCTGATTACATCTATAGATAAATGATTATTTATTATTATTCGAATTTTCAATCTTTTATCTAATATTTCATAATGGACGAAATTATTACTAGATTAAAAAACAAGTAATTGGTGTTAGTTTCCTTTGTCTTTTATACACAGCTTTCCGTTAGCATTTGCGCAAACTTTACGAGTGTAATTCTTTTATTTTTTACCAGAGATAAAACCATCCAACAAAAGGCCGCTCATGATCTCCGAGCCCTAGTAAGTTTCATTTTACTAGTTAAAAATTTATTTTAGACATAACAAACTTTTCTAAATTATTTATTGTGCGAATGAAGGTCGAAGGGCAACCTAACCTTCTAAATGAAGCAAATAAACGGATATTTGAAATGATGCAGGGAGATACACCTGATTCTCATAAGATCGGTGGTATTCTCGCAATTGGTGAATAGATCTTTGCTGCTTGCCACTGTTATTCTATTTAATTATCAAAATAACATAGCTCAATAAATAAAAAATTCCTTTATACAGATTCATTAATCAATAACAATATCGAGACGACAACACTGTCTCGGTTCACTAATTATCTGAAAATGGTTCTTCCAAGCGGAGATCCAGAAATCATGAAGTTAGCGTCAAGGGCTCTTGGTAATAATGAATTTAGTAATTATTAAATCGTTGATCATGGACCATTTGGCTTAAATTATGATTTAAAATTCTGCAGGAAAGTTGGCAGCACCGAGTGGTGCAGTGACCGCTATATTTGTACAACGGGAGGTTAATACTGCATTAGAATACTTACAGGGTAATATTGGAGTCTGTAGTCCTGGTTGAATTATTTCATTATATTATGATGTTTAACTGATGCGAACTTCGCATACAAATACAGGAGATCGCCATGAGCAAAGGCGATATTCAGCCGCTCTCGTCCTTCGTGAATTAGCACAAAACGCTCCAACACTCGTATACACGCACGTACCGGTAATCCTGGATTCGATATGGGTTGGTTTGCGTGATCAAAAACAGATCATAAGAGAAGCGTCGGCGGGAACTTTGAGTGCATGCTTGAAAATCGTGTATGAACGTGAAAGTGCCCAAAGAATTCAATGGTATACAAAAATTTACGAAGAATCCGCAAAGGGATTAAAGCAAAGTAACGCAGATCAAATACATGGATCTCTTTTAGTTTACCGTGAATTGTTGAATCATGCACGAGCTGTAAGTAAAACTTTTGGTCCAATTTTTCGCATCATTTATTTCCCAATAATCTTTGTTTTTCAAATATGTAGTTTATGCACGAGCGATATAAAACCGTGTGTGAGACCATTTTACGCTATAAGGATCATCGAGATGGTCTTATCCGGCGGACCGTTATTTCCTTAATACCAGTCCTAGCCGAATTTGATGACAAAGAGTTTGTCGCCACTAACGTTCACAAGTGCATGGTCTATCTTTTAGCACAACTTAAAAGAGATCGAGACAGATCCAACGGTATGTATATATGGCTTGTCTAAATTGCTTTATTATTTTAACGTGATATTGATTTTGCATATTGTGGAATTTTATGCAGCTTTTATCGCTATTGGTCAAGTTTCTTGCGCTGTCGGTAGTAATATGGGCCCATACCTTGATTCTATATTAAATAATATAAAGGAGGGGTTGTCTACCAAGGCGTGAGTAAATTCTCTGTCAAATTTTTTAAATGTTAGCAATGAAGGTTGTGTTTCAATTTTTCAATTTTCTGTTCTAAAAGTCGTAATCGTGGTGGAAATGAAGCTCCATTGTTCCAGTGTATTGGAATGTTGGCTCGCGCAGTAGGCCAAGCGCTTACAAAACACATGCACGAACTATTGGATTTAATGTTTGCGTGTGGGTTAAGTGAATCCTTACGTCAAGCTTTGATGGAGTTGGCTGAATATATACCACCTCTACTTGCAAACATTCAAGGTATTATTATATGTAACTAGTTCACTTATTATCCATTGTCTTTATTCAATCTTTAATTTATTGTTTTAGAACGTCTTTTAAACATGTTATCATTTACGTTGAGTGGGCAACCATTTAGACCACCTGGTTCTCCTGCACCTGAAGGAAATGATCTCAGACGTCATCTTGGAAACCAAATTTCCGAGCTGAAAGATGTTGATACAATAATACTTGCATTGAAAACTTTAGGAAGCTTTAATTTCGAAGGTTAGTTGATTCCTCTCCTGCTTACGCTACATATTTTCGTTCTATGGACTGTTTTAATAACCAAATTAACATATTATTTTGAAATAGGTCATATCTTGAACGAATTTGTTCGAGATTGTGTAGTACGCTACCTGGAAACAGAAAACAATGAAGTCCGTCAGGCAGCTGCTTTAACTTGTTGTCAGTTGTTCGCTAACGACCCTATATTGGATCAAACAAGTAATCATGCGATTCAAGTGGTTAACGAAGTATTAGAAAAACTTTTGACAGTGGGTGTTGCTGACACTGGTAATTGACATTTAAAATTAGCGCTTTAAAACTTTGGAATGACATTTGAGTAAAATGAATAATAATTATGGATTTCTTTATTTGTTTTATGCCCATAAAGATCCAGTAATACGAGAGACAGTTCTATCAAATCTTACTGAAAGATTTGATCGACATTTAGCGCAAGCAGAGAATATTAGATCATTATTTATTGCTCTCAATGATGAAGTATTTACTATTCGTGAGATTACTATTACGATTATCGGCCGTTTGGCATCACATAATCCCGCATACGTGATGCCTTCACTACGAAAAACATTAATTCAACTTTTGACAGAGCTTGAGTATTCGAGCGTTAGGTATGTATTTACATTCGAACATTATTTACATATATCTATATATATACAATATGTTAATATTACTTTACTTTGTAGTCGTAATAAAGAAGAAAGTGCAAAATTATTGAGTTTATTGGTTTCAGCATCACAAAGATTGATAAAACCGTATGTAGAATCCATTCATAAGGCCTTGTTGCCTAAATCTCGTGATCCGAGTCCTGCGGTGGCATCAAGTGTTTTAGCTGCACTGGGTGAATTAGCACGGGTAGGCGGTGAAGACCTAATTCCATATTTAGATGAATTGATGCCGCTTATTATTGATGCCCTTCAAGATCAAAGTTCGACGGTCAAGCGAGATGCGGCTCTCAAGACTTTGGGTCAGCTCACAAGCAATACTGGTTTCGTCATAGAACCATATCAAAAGTATCCAAAATTGCTGACTATTCTTATTAACATATTAAAAACGGAGCAATCGCTTTCCATACGCCGAGAAACCGTCAAGCTTGTTGGAATTCTTGGAGCCTTGGACCCTTATCGACACAAGGTAGATCGTGTTATTGATGAAAAATTACTCAACTAGATATTTTGTTGTTTTCGCCAATCATCTCCGTTTTATGTTCCAGATAACCATTGGATCAACAGATGATTCATTGACTGATCCTAAATCGAACAACACTGACATTTCTCTACTAATGATGGGAATGGGTCCTTCATCAGAAGATTATTATCCTACCGTTGTAATAAATGCGTTGATGAAAATATTACGTGACCCTTCACTGAGCGCTCACCATACTGCCGTCATTCAGGCGGTCATGTATATATTCAAAACCCTTAACCTTAAATGCGTACCATTCTTGCCACAGGTAAGTTCTATTTGAATGACTTGTTTTTACTTTCTAATGACGATGCAAATAAAATAATGTATATGTATATATATTTGAAAAGATTACCCCTGCATTCTTAGGTGTAATGCGAACGTGCCCTGGTGGAATGTTGGAGTTTTACTTCCAACAACTCGGTATCCTTGTCTCAATCGTGCATCAGCACATCAGAAATTATCTTTCAGATATTTTCGAATTAGTAAGGAATTTTTGGAACCCGAGCTCTACAATTCAGATAACGATTATCCATCTTGTCGAGGAAATTGCTAAGGCCCTTGATGGAGAATTTAAAAATCATCTTCCAACACTCCTACCAACGATGCTACAAATTTTTGATGAGGATATTAGTGACAAACGTCAACCTACTCAAAGAGTATTGCACGCTCTTGTTGTATTCGGCACGAACATCGAAGAGTATATGCATCTTGTTATTCCCGTTATTGTAAAACTTTTCGAGAAGCAAGACGTGCCTCACCAGTTGCGCAAATCTGCAATTATCACCATTGGTCAATTATCCAAAAAAGTGAACTTTTCAGATCACGCATCAAGAATAATCCATCCATTATCTCGTGTTTTGACCCATCAAAGTAATCAAGATTTGAAAAACGCAGCTATGGATACACTTTGTTCTCTTGTGTTCCAGTTAGGGTCCGATTATGCGATATTCATTCCAATGATAAATAAGGTATCAAATCTGAATTCACGTTGAGCGATATTCGTTTTATTTTTAAACATTAATCCATTGGTAATGATTTTCCAGGTTTTACAAAAGCAACGTATTCAACATCCTAATTATGATATGTTGGTGTCCAAGCTTTTGAAGGGAGAACCTTTGCCACCAGAATTGGGTACTGAGGAAAGGTGGTTACCTTTATTGTGTTTAAAATTATGAAATAGATCTCCCATTTTGTGTGCTCATTTAAGATGCATTTGTTTATTAGATATGGTGAGTCACGAGTTGAAGAAACCCCGACTGCCGAAGCAAATGCAAAAAAATTACCAGTGAATCAACAACATTTAAAAAATGCGTGGGAATGTTCGCAAAGGTCAACAAAAGATGACTGGCATGAATGGATCCGTCGTTTAAGCGTTGAACTCTTGAAAGAATCGCCGTCACATGCTCTTCGGGCCTGCGCAAGTTTAGCGGGTGTATATCACCCTCTGGCAAGGGAATTATTCAATGCAGGTTTTATATCGTGTTGGTCAGAATTGTATTATCAATATAAGGTAGCTCGTTTGTAACTTTGGGGTTGATTAATAGTTTTTCTATATCTGTATCTAATAATATTCATCATTATAGGATGAACTAGTTAATTCATTAATGTCTGCATTGAGGGCCCCAAACATTCCCCCTGAGATAGTCTCGACGATATTGAATCTCGCTGAATTTATGGAACACTATGACAAGTCTCTTCCTATAGAAATTCGAACGCTTGGTAATCATGCGGAAATTTGTCATGCATACGCCAAAGCTCTTCACTACAAGGAGCTGGAATTTATGACCGAAGCCACAACAGAAACGATTGAGAAATTGATCCAAATTAATAATCAACTTCAACTCCCCGATGCGGCAATTGGCATACTGACGCACGCGCAACAAACTCCTGGGTTGCATCTCCAATTAAAAGAAAATTGGTACGAAAAATTAACCAGATGGGAGGACGCCTTGGTTGCTTATGAAAAGCGCCTCAAAAATGATCCAAATGATTTTGAAGCAACACTTGGTGTAATGCGCTGTTTACATTCATTGGGTGACTTTGATAATCTATCCGATCTCGTTCAAGAAAAATGGCAAGATGCTTCAATTGACCAGAGAAAGGCCATGTCTACTTACGCAGCGGCAGGGGCGTGGTCATTAGGTAAATGGAACCTGATGGAGGACTATATTCCGACAATTAAACCAGAGTCTCCGGATCGTTCATTTTATCAAGCTGTTCTGGCTCTTCACAAGAATCAGTATGCCGAGGCCATACGTCACATTGATAAAACGCGGGATCTTTTGGACACTGAATTAACCGCTCTTGTAGGCGAAAGTTACAACAGAGCATATAGGTAAATATATATCTTTACAATGTTTTCTTTTTTAGTGATTTAGTTTCAATGAATATTTGTTAGTGTTGTCGTTCGTGTCCAAATGTTGGCCGAATTGGAAGAGATTATTACGTATAAACAATTTGCAGACCAGCCTGATAGACAGGCAACCATAAAGAAGACATGGATGAAGAGGTACGTAATATATTCTCCTTTTAAAGAAAGAAACGGCAATTCAATTCTAATAGAGAATAAACGGTTTCAGACTGAAAGGTTGCCAACGTAGCGTTGAAGTTTGGCAGCAGGTTCTCAAAGTTCGCGCTTTAGTTATTTCCCCTAAAGAAAATATGGAAATGTGGATTAAGTTTGCAAATTTATGCAGAAAAAGTGATCGTCTCGATTTGGCTGAAAAGACATTGAAGCAATTATTAGTAGGAGATCAAAAAATGGTTGTCCATCCATCGGTATATTGAGTCTCTTTTCAATTTTAGCTATATTTTCTCGATTATAAACTTACTCTTTCCTCGTGTTTGACAGATTTTATCTCGAGCCGCACCTCAGGTGGTTTATGCTCACCTGAAGTGGATGTGGGCTAGCGGTACTCGGGAAGAGGCGCTAAGGCTTCTAAAGGATTTTACGGCGGGAATGTCAAACGATCTTCGAATAGGGAATACTGGATTACTTGCTCGTTGTTATCTCAAAAAGGGCGAATGGCAAAAGGTTCTTCAAGAAGACTGGGATCCGGTTGGTAATCACTTCTTGTATAATATTAGGTTCCCGTTCGAGATTTGTTAACCGTTACTTCCATTTAATAATATAACAGGAAACAATCCCTGATATTCTCAATTCATACAATTTAGCAACAAAATACGATAAAGAATGGTATAAAGCATGGCATGCGTGGGCACTTGCAAATTTCGAGGTGATATCTCATTATGAGAAATTAAATTCCATGGATAATTCTCGAGAAGAGCAAAATATTACCTATGTTTCTGAAGAAGATGCAAATATCCACAATGAAGTATTGGCCTATGTAGTTCCGTCCGTGCAAGGTAACACAAGATTTAATTTAATTTTTTTAATTATATATTTCGGTTGTTAATGTTTAAATTATCATTAGGTTTCTTTAGATCAATAGCGCTTTCCAGAGGAAATTGTCTACAAGACACACTTCGATTGCTAACTTTATGGTTCAAGTATGGAAATCACGAAGAGGTTAGCAGAACGATTAAACAAGGATTTGGAAGTGTTAATATTGACACGTGGCTCGAAGTAATACCACAGGTCGGTTATACTCATAAAACCTTCAAATGCTCCCCACGTTTACTAATTGAGATTTTATTTTTGACAGTTAATCGCTCGCATACATGCTCCCAACGCTAAAGTTCATGAACTAATACATCAATTGCTGGTCGACGTTGGTAAAGAACATCCTCAAGCACTGATCTATCCGTTAACTGTTGCATCCAAGTCTCAAAGTGTTAATAGACAAAGAGCTGCCTCGGCTGTTATGGATAAGTTAAGAGCACACAGTGCTGTTCTTGTGGATCAAGTAAATATTGAGTTGAAATTACTTTATGGCGTTCTTCAAATTCATCGTCATGTTAATGTTACATTGTTTATATAGGCTTTATTGGTGAGCAAGGAACTCATCCGCGTTGCTATTTTATGGCACGAGATCTGGATGGAAAACTTGGAAGAGGCTTCAAGGTTATACTTTATAGACCGAAACTTCGATGCAATGTTCCAGATATTGGATGAGCTACAAGAACGTCTCGACGGTGGTGCCGAAACTTTGAGAGAGGTTTCATTTGTACAAACTTACGGACGAGAACTTCAGGAAGCTGGGGGATGGTGCAAAAAATACAAGCAAACTGGTGACATGACACTCCTTGCTCACGCATGGCAGATCTATCATGAAGTAATTGGATATTCATTTTGAACGATACGTGATTGAGGCGTTTAAATAATACTTATTTGCCCTATTATTTAAATAGCTGTTCAAGAAGATAACTGCACAAGTAGGAACAATAACTTCATTAGAACTTCAATATGTGTCACCCAAATTGCTAGCCGCTCGGGATTTGGAACTAGCAGTACCAGGTAACTAAATTATTCATTATCATTCACACAAGTGAAAGTTCTTTTGAGTTGCTAAATATATTTGACGAATATTAGGTACCTACAAGAGTGGTGAAAAAGTAACAAAGATCACAAGCTTTGTATCGACTGTCAGCATAATATCTTCTAAACAACGCCCACGAAAGCTTAACTTGATAGGCAGTGATGGAAAAGAATATCAATTCTTGCTTAAAGGTCTGATGAGCATCCTAATTAAGTGAACTATTAAAATACTTCATTCGTTAATTTAGTTTTTGGCACTAATGTAGGTCACGAGGATTTACGTCAAGACGAACGTGTTATGCAATTATTTGGATTGGTCAATACTCTGTTATCCGTTGATTCGGAAACATTTAAGCGTCATCTAAACATTCAAAGATACACAGTCACTCCTCTAACACCGAATATTGGGCTTCTTGGATGGGTACCAAACTGTGACACTCTTCATGCTCTTATTCGTGACTATCGTGAAAGTAAAAAGATCCTGCTAAATATAGAACATCGATTGATGTTACAAGTAGGTCATTTAAAAGTTCTAGTATCCCTTCTTGAAATTAAACTCTCTTTTAATCTTAATATTATTATTTAGATGGCACCTGATTATGATCAATTAACGATTATAGAAAAAGTTGAAGTATTTGAATATGCCCTGGCCAATACGACAGGTCAAGATCTATATAAAGTTCTTTGGCTTAAGAGCAAGAGTTCAGAAGCTTGGCTGGACAGAAGAACCAATTACACACGATCATTGGCACTGATGTCGATGGTAGGTTATATCCTTGGACTTGGTGATAGGCACCCGTCGAACATAATGTTGGATCGATATACAGGGAAAATTGTGCACATCGATTTCGGAGATTGTTTTGAGGTGAATCATTTAGATGATGCGGCATTGTATATTGGTAATCTTGTCTTGTACTTGAATTTATCATATCTTCTAATTATTAGGTCGCAATGACGCGTGAGAAATATCCCGAAAAAATACCATTCCGATTAACTCGAATGTTAATTAACGCAATGGAAGTTAGTGGCATTGAAGGAAATTTCCGTACCACTTGTAATGCTGTCATGAGCGTATTACGCAAAAATAAAGAAAGTCTAATGGCAGTTTTAGAAGCGTTCGTACACGATCCTTTGATAAATTGGAGGATCATGGCAAACCCGAGTCCTCGACAAGGTATTCACTTATTATATTAGCTAGACGTCGGTTTATTAAAAAAACCTCTTTCTTATTTTCTTCTTATTTACCCTTTTAGATGGAGAGAATATTAATGCTGGAGGTACAAGCAATCGTCGTGCGCGCGATATTATAAACCGCATTTCAAATAAGCTGACTGGTTTGTATTGCAAATTCCAATACATCACATTGCATTTATCATTCTTTGACATAATCGAATCTACGTGATTGTTAGGTAAGGATTTCAACCCCAACCAAGAACTCGATGTTCCGTCTCAAGTAGAACGTCTAATACAGCAAGCTAGATCGGTTGAAAATTTATGCCAATGTTATATTGGATGGTAAGTACTACATACATTTTTACACTTTACACATGATTGTTATTTGAATTTTTCAGTAACAAAATCATGATTTTTTGCAGGTGTGCTTTTTGGTAAAGAAAGGCAAGTTCTGTTTTCATAAAACTTTTTCTCTACAACCTCTGAACGATCAAAAAACAATCAATCTATGAACTTGTCAATCAAATAATAGGAGAAGGAATTCGTTTTTGTATATATGGGTGATACTTAGATGATTCGGATAACATAGCATAGAATAATTTATCACTGAAAATCTATTTAAATATGCATTTTTTTTTAGAAACTTATCAATAATAAAAGAACAAACTTTATACTATCCGCAAATTTAAATATTGATGATTTAATTATACAGTGTGGATCAAAATAATTGGAAAAAATCAAAACTCATATTTTATTCATAATTTGATAAATAATTAAATAATTAAAATAAAAATAGATATGGGTATATTTGGAGATATAAAGAATATAAATATATAAAAAAAATTATTTAAATATATTAAAATAATATAATTAAATTACAAT
>CAJVPV010002531.1:0-12945 GCA_910591835.1 Acaulospora morrowiae
AAGAGTGTAAAACATTTTTTTCTTGCTTAAAATTACCATAAAAGGAAAATTTTTAACAAAACGGACGCGATCAGGAGGCAAAAATTTCTTTTTTTTTGTTTTTTTATATCTTTTCTTTTATCTATTATAATAAAAAAACTATTTATATAAATATCATTATATATACTAAATCAAATATTTTTCAAAAAACATTCCAATTACAAATTAACTCAACAAACCAAACTAATCAATATAATACTTAAACTTTTCTCTCAAAATTTGTTCATGTCTTTTCAGAACAAAAAAAATTATTAAAAAGGCATTAGCCCTTCAAAATTATATAATTACTTTCCTTTTTCTTGTTTAAAGGTTTTTTATCAAAAATATATCTAATATAGTGGTAGGCTGACATATATAGCAATATATCTCAACATCTCAATATTAATTATATAATAAATTTATTTTAAAGATGCCTTATTTAATAGTAAAAAAAATTTTTCCAAAAAATATATTCAAACTATACACTTTTTTTAACAACATTAATAACTAGAGATTATAGTCTCCCTCCTCTTGTTTCTTTTTCTCTTTAATATAAACTTTCTGTATTTTAGTAAGTAAATACAAGAAAAATCCACTTATAAAGTTAAAGGCAAGAATATTTTGCTAGAAAAAAGAATCTGTAGAAAAAACATACTTCTTCTTTTCTCTAGAGGTTCAAAATTCTAGAAAAAACTACTATTGACTTTTGAAACTCTTTTTTTATTTTCCTTAAGTCTTTTTCTTATCTTCTCAAATATGTATACTTTTTTTTTAATTTTTCTAGAGAATTTTGCCTACTCCAGTTTATTCCTAAATTTTTGGTTATACCAAAATCCTTAAATAATGATTGGCTTAAATTTTGAACTGGTTGATCTATATATAACAAGAAATGTAAACAAGATATATAACTCTTGCATGTCCTATCTCACACAATATAAAATCTGATGACATTATTGAATACAATAAAAAAAGCAAGGTAATGAAATATTCTTTTTGTTAAGAAGTGTTATAGTATTTCCCTCTCTCCTCTTGGACTGGTTTTATTTTTCTTCAAGATTAAAAGAAATCATATTCCAATTTAATAACAAGCTTCCTCTATTGTTAATTATTCCAAAAATGATTGGAGAAAGGGATTTTGAAACTATTTACTGATTAAAAAAAACTATAAATTCTTGGAAATTAGGTTGGAAGAAAAATTATCAATTGAAATATCAATCCTTTCTAAAGGTTAGAAGTCTTTAAGTATAAAGTTTCAAGAATTACTTTTCTGAAGTGTTCTTAAATATTTTTGATCAATAATGGAATAGTGGAAATTAAATAATTTGTCCAGTTGCAAGTAATAGTAAAGAATTTATTTTGATGAATTGAAATTGATATTGGAGAGTTTTTATTTATTAGAACAAACTCTTTAATTACTCTTTCAATTTCTTTTAATTTTTTTTTATCTTTTAAAATCACAGGTTTATATTGGAATGATAGTCTGAATTATACATGTGTTCGTATTTAATTCAGACATTTTTCAAAAACCGTATTATGTTCGTATTACTAAGTAATAATTAGTAAATAATTAGGAAGCATATTTAATTCAGAATCGTATTGTCGATCAAATTTCCTTTTATGGTAATAAGGAAACATGTATAGTCCGGATATCTCTTATGTAATACTTGTCTTATAGGAAGAGAACCATTAAGTATTTTGTATCTAAATGCTAGCAGGAATGAGTAGCTGAGCTTGTCCTTTTTGATAAGAATCTTATTAGCTAAGTAAAGTGTTTGGAGGGATTCCAAATCAGGTGCCTGGTTCCATCTTTTTTTGACAGTTGAGCTATTGGTGAGGTCTACCGTTCTGTATATTTGTTGGACTATTTTAATCCAGTATATTGGTCCTATGCTCCAGGTATTTTTAATTCTAGGGCTAGTAATATAGTTGTCGACTGTTAGAATATTGTCGATTAAAATAATGTTGTTGCTCTCCTGAGATATCGAAGTGTTGGTCTGCTTACGTAAGGTTAGTCTAATCTCTTTCATAGTACAGAGCTCGTTGATACAATTAATTAGGTGGCTATGTGAGATTTTTATTCTTCGGTTGAGATAGCTTGGGGTGTCTAGCCGTAATACAAATGTGGTATTGATGGTTATATAAGTCTGTTCCTTAATAGCTGCTAGAAGTCCTATGATCGATAGCAATACGTTGATAGGTCGGTTGTGAATTGAGTACAGTGCTAAGTTAATTTCTTTGTTTTCTATAAAAACTAGCTCGTCTTTTATTGTTAGGTCTATTATTGGAAAAGGATGAATATTCGATATCAACTGCTTGATATCTTCTATCATATTCTCATTTAGCTGGAGAGTGTCTTTGTCAGGTAGGTTGTTACTGATCGTGACAGTAGGGATAGCATTGTCTTCAAGGCATGCTTGCAGCTGTTCTATTATTTCTTCAGGAGAATTGGCTAAATAGTATTGATTGTTTTTTGAATAGGTCCAAAGAGACATGGCTTCACCAGTAGGTACAGTGATATGCACTCCAGTGTTGTGGCACTGGTATTTTATGAGCATTTTACTTGGATCAATGGTGTAATGTGGCCCCTTTAGTAGTCGGCTTGTGTCTCTATTGATTCTTGACTTAATATATGATACTTGATTGTTTTCCATGAAGGCCCAGAATTTAGCTTTAAGGTTAGGAATGCTAGTAAAGATTTCTTGAATATCAGATGTGATTTTGATTTGTGAGAACCATAATGGCACCGGGCCTGACAGAGTGGGACCTATATACGTATTGAATTCGTACCAGGTGAGTCTCCGGTTGTTCTTGTAAATGCACAGATCTTTGAGAGTCTTGATTTCTTTTCGAAATAGATCTGAGGCTTGCCACTTGTGTGTTTTGTCTTTGAATGAGAAAAAGAGACCTAGGGATAGATTTCCATCAAGGTCATTGAATTTGCAGTTTGGAGGGCACACATTAATTTGATATTTTTTGCATTCTGTGGCAGCTTGGGTTATCCAGCTGCTTGGAAATTTTTCTGGATAACAGATTGGATATAACCAAATTACGTTGCTTGCTTGTATTGATTTGATTTCTATGTTGAGGGTGTCTATCGTTTTTGAGTTGCATGCTTTTGTGACAAGAAGTTTGATCAGGGTAAGGTCTTGTTTGTCCATAAGATTAATACATTTGAGACTGGCTTGCAAGTATACAATTCTATCAGAGATGGTTCTTCCTATGTTGAATTTTTGCTTAATTGAACAGTTGATTTTGTTTGGATTGCATGTAGTTGGTTCTTTATCAATGTTGTTAAGTGCAGCATGTAATTGATTTTGCTTGGAATTATTCAATCAATTACTTGCTTTACTATTGGTTCATTTCAGAACTGCTTACTGAGTGCTAAAATTGTTTGGTTCAGGTTTTTTATAACAGGTTGCTTGTGTAAATTGCCAGAGCTGTCTCCTGAGAAGTAGTTGCCTAAGTAATGTAGTGATACTTTATATGACAGTGGCTAAACAGAAGTATCGAGGACCTTTAGTCTTGAGTTTCTGTTGCTATTGTTATTGCCCAACGTTGTAATTAATATTGTTTTTTCAGTGTTACATTTGATATTGTTAAGAGTAAGAAAGAAGCAGAAGATATCTGTGGTTTTTTGTAGTTCTCTTATTGATTGAGCTATTAGGAGTACGTCATCCATGTATATAAGAATATTGTGGAAGATCAGTGCATGATTTTGATGGCTAAAGACTGCTGCCTCATTGGATCATAGAAGATAGTCCAGAGTAGGGGCGACAGGGTTTCTCTCTGGTCCAGCCCTTTTGAGACTTCGAAATTTCTTGTTCTTCTATTATTAGTTATTATAGAGAGGTTTCTATTATTTAACAGATTAAGGAAAATATTTGTTAGCTTGTTTGGAATTTTGATTCTTGAGAGGGCTGCTTTCAAGCTGTCGAGGTTTACTGAGTCAAAAGCTTTGGCAATATCAAATGAGACAATCCAAAGTTCTTGGTTAAGATTGGTTGTGGTATTTATAGTTAAAGTGGCTATCAACAATGGTTTCATAATACTTTACTCTACAAGGCCAGCAAAGCTTGCCTTTGAAAGGATTTTGTGCTTGATGAGTACTGCTGAAACTCTAGTGTTAATTATTTTTGTGAAAATCTTCCTGACTGACTCAATAAATGAGATTGGTCAGGTATCTGAGATTCTGCAAGACCAGACTAGTTTCTTTGGTAGCAGAACTATTGAAGACTTTTTCAGTATGTAGGAATTTGTTTACTCATTAAGACATTATTGTACAAGTTTAGGAGTGTTTTCTTTGAACCTTTGCTTAGGAAATTAATCATTTCATATGTGATACCTGATTCTCTTGGAGTTTTGTTTAGAGGTAGTTCGTGAGTAATGCTAGTTAGTTCTTTCAAGTCAAGTTGGCTTAGAGTTGGATTATATATCTCATCTGATATGCTCTCCAGTGGTAAATACTTGTTGGCACATTCTGAGTTTGTTAAGTCGAAGTCGCTGTTTTTGATAATCTTTTTGAAATGGTTGACTATAATTGTTTTGATTTCTTCTGGATAATCTGTAAGATTGCCCTCACTGTCTTGTACAATGTTTAAGTTTAAGGAGGGTTTCAGGTCCCCCAATGCTTTCTTGATAAAACTCTTTGGTCTTTTCCAGAATTTGAGGTAATTGTCTAGAATGGTTTTATGGATTTGATCTGCTCGCTGTTATTTTATTTGGTGCAATCTTTCTTTAATTAAGATGCTTCTTAGGCAATTAAGCATTTTGATTGATACTGGTGTGCTGTTGAACATTTTTTGGTACAGTGTATTGATGTTCTTTGGAATTTTACTTCCTGCACCTTGTGCTTTTGTGTTTTTCCCCTTTTTAATACTTGAAATAAGTCTTTTGATTTGTTTTAGCAGACGGAAATGCTGGCCAGTCCTTTGCTGATTAGCTCTGTGCAGTAGAGGTTTGACTAATGGCAGATTGTTTTTTGCTGCACTTATCAAAATTTTGTTGAATATTGATTAGGAGCAGTTGTCAGCTATGTTAATCCTTAGATCAACTTCTTCACTAAAATTCTTCTTTTGTTGTGATAACACATTCTTCCAATCGAAGACTTTGGTCTGGCAGCCTTGTATTCCTGACTTGTATTCAAACCAGTCGAAGATTACTTGGACTTGCTTGTGGTTAGAGATTATAGAGTATGAAGTAAATGTTTTGGCTTCCAGAACTTTAGAGCCCAGATAGTTAGTACACCAAATCTGATCAATTCTTGAAATGCTTGTCTGAGTATAATGAGTAAAATCATGCTCTTTGTCAAGTACCTTGACAATGTCAATCCAATTGTGCATGTAGTTGTATATTTTCTTTTGGAATTTGATGTTGGGGCATTTATCGCTAGGGTGCCTATTGGATAAGAGTTGAAGTCACCAGCCATAATTTGGTATATATTGTTTCCGAATTTTCTAATGTATTTGATTAATAATCTTGTTGCTATTTTGTGCTCTTTTGACTTATGTAAGAGGTAAATAGCAGTAACGATTAGGTCGATTTTTGGCTTGAACTTGAGATGAACTGCACACCAGTATTCATCTTCTGTGAATGTTCTAAATATATGATTAACCAGGTCCTCGCCAATTATTAGGCATGCACTATTTTTAGAAGAGTCTGAGGAGAAGCTTGCGATGATAATACAGTTGTTACATTTCTTTAGAAGGCAATTTCTATGTGATATTTTTGTTTTAGAGCAACATAAGATTGATCTACTATTTGCAAGATCTTGTGTGAGAGCTGTCAGTTTAGAGGTATCATTTAAACCGACTGTATTGAGAGTTGAAATGTTCAAAAGATTTTTGATAGGTGGGATTTGTTTTTTTGATAGGGGATTTTGATTTGTATTTATTTGTAGGGAATGGATAGAGTTGGGCGGACTTATCATTTTAACAGATGAAGGGTACAAGATCAAAACCAGGCTCTGGTAAATCTTCGGAAGCGATGTAGTTATCAGGGAGCCTTTTAAAGGCATATTTTTTATGCAGTTGGGCTATTGTTACAGGTAGGTTCTCATTATCTTTTAGTGGGAATCTGACTTTCGAGAGATTTTCTTCGCATATTTTGTTGAGTTCCTCTATAGAAGGTAGAGGAGGCTTAGGAACTTGAAACCAGTTCTCAGGGATTATGCAAAATTCATATTTCTTGTGCAGTTTACGAATGATTGCTAAGAAGTCTTCAGAATGTCTATTAATATGATCTTTAATTCCAATAGATGTGTCTAAATCAGTGATTTTGGCCAGAAGTTTTTTTTTATCAGTTTGTGATATTGAAAAGTCTATTCATTGGGGATCCAGGGGCAAGTTGAATTTGAAGTCCCTTTGCAAAAGTTTTATAAGGATCTCTATACTTTCTTTAAATTGCACTGGAAGTGCCATATCCAGTTTATCTAGCAATGGGTTAGGAGAGAAGAGAAGTGGCCTTTTAAACTTATAGTAATCGAGTGGCAGAGTTTTGAGGCTATACTCTTTTCTTAAGATTCAGATCAACTCTTTTGTGTCTATTGTAAGTGGGTTATGTGGGAAGTAGGTCGCTAAGTGTGCAGGTAGCAATTTGTATGAGGCTGGAAGGGGAATTTTAGGTAGTGATAAGTTAAAGAATAACTTAGGAAGTTTTGCAGAAACTTCATAATATCTGGCCAATTCCTTTATTCTCATTCTGAGGTTTTTGAGATCTTTTCTCTCAATGATGGGGAACAAGTAATTAGTTTCTTCATTCAGATCTTTTGGGTCTTCTGGTAGCTCTGAGAATTTGAAGAAATATGAATCTGGGAGTTGGGAAAACTTGTAGTGTACCTTGAGAATTAATATAATTGAAGAAAAAGATGATTTTTTCTTGATTGAAAGTGGGCATAGGAGTTTTATGATTATGTTGGAGGGGATCTGATCTGGCATGATTGGTAGGTCTGGAAGTGATTCGTACAACATTTCCTTAATAAGATCTAACAATTCAATATAGTCAATGTAATTATCATCATTTCTCAGTAAATAGTTGCAACCATATTCCAGGATCTGTGCTATTTCAAAGAATCTGAATTTGTTGAGATCAGTAAACCTTAGGCAGGTTACAAAAAGTGATGAGTTTAATATCAATCTGATTTTCCTTTTGATTCTTCTGTTAATGTAGTTGACATCATTAATTTTTTTGTAGTTCTCATGAGCTTTTGTTTCCAGTGTCTCATATTCAATTTGGTGGTTTCCTTTCATTAATTCGTTTTTGATAAATGATCTGAAGAAGGTTCTGTCTCTCAGGAGAATTTTGGTGAAGATTGCAAAGTGGGGTTCTTGAGTAATTAACCCTTTTGGAGTAGTTTTAATATTCTTGAACAGCTCAGTTACTTTCTTTGCATTTATATGACAGGCTGACAGTTGTGATGCTAAGTCAATTATTGTATCATGTTTGTTGACAAATGGTTTGCCTGGATTGGCTGCTTGAGTTTTATAGAGACCATTTATTGGTTGGTGGAAGTTTGGATCACTTTCCAAGAGAATTGCGGTTATTCTATTCTCTTTGGCACTTGGGGTGGTGTCACTTGTAAACTTGTTGATGAGTTTTCAATTGAGATGAGACTGGGGGAGCTTGCAAGGTCTCTGATTAAAGGTTCCTCATATGACCAGTCTGTCTCATTTAGAAGTTCATCTCTGCTTGTTTGGTCAGGGATTTGTGTTTGCTGAGTCACTTCAGTAAGAGGTATGTTTCCTTGTATGTTGACTAGCTCTTCCTGCACCTGACAGTTGAATTCTGCTAGGGAGCTTGAATTTCCTATAGAAATTGGTTAATCCAATGATACCATTGATATGTCATTGTTAGAACAGGGGCTGGTTGGTCTGATTGTACTACCGGATTTGTCATAATTGTTACTCGTAGCAACTGCAATGTGGTGATCATCCACTTGCATCATGTCACCTGTGCTTTGAAGGTCATTTGGGGTTGATGTCGCGTTACTTGATGCGCTGACTGAATTTGTGCTTTCTGGAGCTGCAGAAGTTGCATGAGATGCAAAGGTTGCGTTACTGGTAGGCGCTGAATTAGAAATGTTTGTGATCTGTTGATAGATAGGTGGGGGTGAGCTGCTTGGGGTTTTTTTTTGGGATTTGAGAGCTTGTAGTTTTTTTGTTGGAAACTGGAAGAGAGTAGAGAGCTGAGTTTTCAAGGTCGTTATCCTGAACTGGTGTATTGAGATGTGGATGATATGGTGCATTGTATATCTTCTCGAGGTTGAACTTGTTTCTGCTATTGGTTATATTGATTTGATTTCAAAAGAGGTGGAGAGTATAATTGAGGTTACTGTCTAGAACTTTCCTTGCAATGGTCTCTCTTATGTTTGGGACAAGATTATTCCTCTCCTGATAGAGGAAAAAATTATTAAGATTGGTTTGGGTGTTGCTTTTTTGATTATTGATGGATAGGAAGGCTTGCATGTGTGAGAGTGATGAAGAACTGGAGCTGGTTATTAATTGTTTGAAACTGACAAACACTGTATCCACTGAAGAAGGGTTGTTGATGTTTTTTGGATTTAGGAAGGATACAATCCAGTATTTGGGGAAGTCAGTTAAGAAAGAAATAGAGACATTTCATGCTGGTTCAGTAATTTGTATGTTGCTTGAGTTAGATTCCTTATACACTATAGAGAATAAACGATCAGTTGGGTTGACTATAACGATGTCCAAGAGAATATGAAGTAGGTTTAGGGGTTTGTTCTTGGGAGAAGGGCTCCCAAGAGCACTTGTTGTTTTTTTTTTCCTTTGAATTTTGCCTGTTTCTAAAAAAGGAAATTTTTTGCAGAAAAGGGATTTATAAGAAAGAGTTTTTTAAAAAAATTATTTATTTATTCTTGATAATTTTTTTAAATAACAAAAGTTGTATTATTTTTTATTATCTAGTTTTTTTAAAATTTTTATAAATTATTGTTTGAATTTGATTTTAATATAAAATAAAATAAATGTACTATCAATTAAATCTATCAAAATCTATTAAAATTTTAATTTTATTAAAATACTTCAAATATTTTATATTAATGATTATAAAAATAATTAAATGTTTAATTTTATTAGATTAGTTTTTTTTTGTAAAATATTTAGATACAATATGTAATATATAAGAATTGAAATGAAGATAAATAAAAAAGAGAAAATATAACTTATAATTTTTAAATATAATAAATTTAAAATTTAATTGATAATAAATATTTTTTTATTAATATGTACTTATAATAAATAAATTTTATATATAATCACAAATAAATAAATTTTCTAAATTATTGATTTTATATATAAATAAATAGATTAGTGATTTAAAATAGTTATATTTTTATTTAATATTATTTTGAAATATTTATATATATTTTTTTAAAAAAAAAATTAAAAGAAATAATTAACAATTAATAAAGGTAAAAAACAAATTTTAATCCGTAAATCGTAAAGTCACGTGATAATGTAGTTATTTCCACATTAGTGTCGATGTTCAAAAAAAAAATTTACATTACACAATGATTCAGCAAATCTTATCATCTTTTGATTACCTTTGTTAACGTTTTTGGTTAGTAGATTTTAAATGGTTGATTCACGAATCATTTAAATTGTCGCTATTTCACTTATCATCTTCATATTCTATCTCTTAAGACACGTTTCGTACAGAGAAAATTCATCCATGATGGCATCCTCAATATTTAATTTATCCGAGATTATAACTCAAATAATCCAATTTCTCGAAATCGATAGCTTGTATGCATGCTTGATGGTGAATCGAACCTGGTATAGCATCGTCGTTCCTATTTTATGGCGATATCCGTTTGTGACTCGATGGAGTGATGCGCACTGCAAAATCGTTCCCGTGTATATTAGTTGTCTAGAAAGTGACAGGAAAACTCGGATAAAAGAATTGTGTCAAACTTTTCCAGATTTAGTGTTGACCAATCCAACCCTTGATTATGTTAAATATCTCAGAAGCTTCAATTTCCGGGTTCTACATCGTGTGGTCAAGGATTGGTGTAATGACCAAGAGATTGATGATTTCGTGCATCCTCAGGACCCCGAATCAATTAGCAACGCTGCTACCACCATTTTGGAGTTTCTCATAGGTCACATCATGGGGCATTCAAATTTGAAAAAACTTGAAATCTCGGTAGTATCACGCTATAAGGGAGATTACATTAACCTTGAATTTCACAAAAAGGTTTCACGTTCGTGTTTGGCCAAAATAGTAGCATTGGAGTGTGATGACTATATTGAGAGAAATTTAATTTTTGCTTCTAAGGTTTGCACAAATTTAGTTTATCTAAAGATCGAATGCTCTTGGGAAAATGATGAGATAGTCTCCGCGTTTATTAGAGCCCAGAAGAATTTAAAACATTTGGTCGTAAGCAAGAAATGGCCAAAAATGAATGAGTTATTAGAAGGTGAAAATCTGTGTAATTCCTTGAAAACTGTGGAATTAAAAAACAACCAGATAGATAATAATGGTCCACTATGTGTGCTGTCGGCATTAAAGAATTTGGAGGTATTGCAATTTAAAAGTTGGTTGACCTATCGCGAAGAGGACATCATGGAATTAGCGTCAACTCCTTTCCACCGACTTCAAAAATTAGTACTTGTTGAATCTAGATTTCCTCCTCTAGTAATAATTAGGATGATCACAGTGAATGGTATTCACTTGCAAGAACTAACGCTCCATTGGGAACGTAGGTATCCCTCATCGCATATTATAAAAACAGTTACTGAGAACTGTCCAAACATTCGTCGTTTCGATGCACCAGTACAATACGTGGAACTACCCGAATTATATCAACTTTTACGTTCTTGCAAGAAACTCGAAAGTTTAATAATCAATGACTCGGAAGATGAAGACGTGGTTGATGTTGATCATTTCCTGCCTGTGATGGGCATCATTATTCCACGTAACCTTTATCAATTGAGCATTTTCACTCCCTGGAGATTTTCGGTCAACGCGTTACAGATGTTCTTGATGGAAACCTGTCAAGCTCAGTTGACGTGCATGGGATTTTACAAGTGTATTGACGATGAACACTTGGAAGTGATCGCCGAATATGCTTCCAAGAAAAAAACCTTATGTGTCCTGGAGTTACGATGGTGTGAGACTACACAACCAGCGAGAAAGAAAGCAAGAGCATACATCAAAAATGTTTTAGTTTATAATCAAGTAGGGCGTTTAGTAGAATGTCAGTAAAACTCTTTCAATCTTCGGTTTAGACGTGATTTTTTTGTATCCTTCATCCTGTTATAAGAAATTGTTTCATAGAGAGATAAGAAAGCAACCTGTTAAATGTGCTTGAGAGTATTTTGATTTGATAGCTGTTAATATAATTCGATTTTCTTATAAAACGAATATATAGAAACTCCTCTATAATTGCATGTGTACCTGTGAACATTGAAAGTAAACGTTTTGAAACGAAAAAAGATAAAGGTTTTAAGCAAACCAACTCAGTGATAATGTTTTTTTTTTATAAGAACAATTATTTTAAAAAGTCCAATATTTCTAAAAAAAATTGATTTAATAATTGTTGTCAATATTGATTAAGGAGTATAAGTTAACGAAAAAAAACAGATAAAAGTTATGTAAAAAGAAATCATTATGTAATTTTTTTTTTTTTTTAGTCTTCATAACATTTGTACCATACTGTATTTAATTAAATGATGCGAGAATTTATAATCGCATTTTTTTGTTTATTTTTTTAGAATTAAAATTCTATCTTTTTTCGAAAATTAATTTTTGTCAATTGATATATTCTTAATTTTTTAAAAAAATCGTTTATTCAAGAATAATTTTACAAATATTTCTACATAGTTTAAATACAATTTGTAAAGCAAAATTATTTCATATTTCATTTAAAAAATATTATTTGTACATTTGAATTTTTTAAAAAAAACATTTACATTTGTAATTACGGTTTTAACAAAATCATACAGTATTTGATTTACAATTTATATAGAGCACCTCTATTAAAAATCAATTATATCATTTAATCAATATATTTTTGTTTGGTCGATTTTAAATTCACAAAGTTTACAATCGAATAATTAATATTTTTTTTAAAAAATAAATATTGTAAATAAATATTCGATATAATAAGCGAATTGGTTTCGGTGTATAACAGTAGTCTGAAATTAAGAAAAAAATTTTATATAATAGATTGTAATAAGTAAAAATATGCTTTATTTTATTATTTTATTTTTATTATATTTTTTAAATTATTGTTATTTTTTATTAACAATAACTTTTTTTTTATAGTCAAACAAGTATATATTATTTATTAAATATTTACGAAAAATAAATAATATATTATATTATATTATATTGTATAAACTATTCTATTGCCTTAAATATTTATCTTGAATTGTATTTTTAAATATAACTTTGAAAATAAAAAAAAATTACTATTTTTAATATTTATTTATCTATAAAATTCAAATTAAAAATTATTGCTTACAATTTATTACTATAATTTATCAAAATAAAATTTAAACTATTTTTTATAATCCTATTTATCTTTTTATTACTAATATTATTAAAAAAATTATTACTAGTTTTGCTCTTATAGATAATAATTAATTATTAATACCTGTTTGAAAGATTTTTTCTTGATTTGGCTTTTATTATATTGTTGGTGTGAAAATTCGACGAGTCTGTCGCTTGAGCGCGCCTCCTGTCGTGTAACAATGAAGTGCGTCTTCTACTCGAAAGAGGTGTGTGTATTTGGTCCAAGCCGTTAGGTAGCACTACAGATCAATCGGTAGATCTGGGGATCTAGGGGGTTGCTACTCGTGTGGCAATTCCTTAAGTGTAATGTGTGTGAATCAGGTAATAGGGCAAATGTTCAACAATGGAATCTAGGAGAATGTCAGAGTTGCATAGTACCTGTCTGGAATTCTC